>JAXIVJ010019330.1:0-20016 GCA_036785665.1 Chirona hameri | reverse complement strand
GCCAAGTTGCCAGAGGCTGTTACGCGAGAACTATTCGACGGACGAGGCTGATTTTCACAGCGTGAATATACGGCCCAGATAACCCCCGACACGTAGTTTTAGCGAAAACTGAGATGTAGGGTGTTATTTTGAGTTTGTTTTTAGTCGATCTGTCCTGGAATGCCCCAGCTGATTTTGTCACACGCAATATCATTATCCCCTTATACATCCATGTAACTACTCACCTCTCCCCTCTGGGTATTTATATCACCGTAACAGCACTGCAATTTGAATACCAAAAACGTGACATGTTTCAGTTTGAGCGGTTCTTGTTTCTCAAATGGTCTAGAAAGTGTTGAAAACATGTAATACAGAAAGCCATAGCTGTTCTCTACGCCTTACCTGAAATAGCAAAACCGGAGAATCCGACCGCCAGCATGAGAGCCACGATGGCGCTCGTGGGCGTCGTCGAATACGCCACCACTAGCAGGAAGGTGCCTTCGAGGCCGAAGCCACCACAGTTGAACAGCTTGCGCACGTTGGTGGTGGAGAGGAGGTTGTTTCGACGCAGGTAGTCGGCGAGTTGACCTCCGATGGGCACCACCAGCGTCATCAACAGGTGTGGCAGCGCTGACAGCGCGCCCGACTGGGAGAGGGAGGAGGGCGTCAAGCGACACGCTCAGCGTTCATCGGCTCACCACCGCCGCACACTGTACGGCGGTGGTGGACCGACTGAAGTCATGTGGCAGATGACGCTAGGACATTGAGGGATATCTCCAAATTGAGACATTTGACACAGGAGGTGCTAATCACACTTCATGATTTTTGACATGGCTGCGAGTACAGTAATTAGTTTGTGTGTATATAGCCTTGTGGAAATATTGAGAAAGGTAAGGAAATATAGGGAAGATTACCCCCACAATCTCATTCTGTATTCAGAACGGATATCTGTAAACAGTCATTACAGAACGGATATCTGTACACAGTCAATACAGAACGGATATATGTACACAGTCATTACAGAACGGATATCTGTACACAGTCATTACAGAACGGATATCTGTAAACAGTCATTACAGAACGGATATCTGTAAACAGTCATTACAGAACGGATATCTGTAAACCGTCATTACAGAACGGATATCTGTACACAGTCATTACTGGTATCATTCACGTGTTGTCACGAGTACGAATGCATGAATATTTGATCATATACAATAACGGTCGAGAATATCCGACGATGATAATGATTTGGCTCAAGGGTGCCGCAACTGCCAAGGTTATAAGGCGCCTATCCTATCCGTGTATTTGTCTGCCTCCTGAGTGCACATACGCTGCATGCGTTTACATACCGCCGCGCACTGCACGCTAACTCTTCCAACCGAGTCACACTCACCTCACTGGTGTCGTAGTGAAACACTTCTTCAAAGTATCGGACCTGCAGCAGGATGAGGAGGTAGAAGGTCCAGGATCTGGCGATGTTGGCCACCAGGATCGCCCACAGCGGCATGGAGGTGAAGAACGCTAGCCAGGGTGTGGTGGTCAGCGTCGGGATGCTTTGGCCCTTCTGACCGGCCAGACTGTCCTCGATGAAACTCAGCTCGCGCTCGCTGATGTTCGGGTGCATCAGCGGCTTCTCGAATGAAAGCCACATCCAGAAGCCGTACCAGATCAGTGCCAAGCAGCCTGCAGGGATACATGACAATAAACTGGGGGTTCAATCAGGAAACGGTCATTTAAGCAGATAAACCTCAGATTAAATTATATTTATAGATGCCCATGATGGTTTAAGAGATAATCCTGTGGTGGCATTCGACGATTGACAAGATAACAAACAGTGTGCTGCCCGATTATCCTCATTATCCAATGCTACAAGAAATGCAACAAGCGAAATCGCCAACCTGCTTGGGCACGAACTCGCCAAAGAACTGTAAATATCTGTTCGATTTCATCGAAAGGTTGGTGGTATTACTTCAACGAATTTAAACAATCGTCGCTTTGTTACGAATGCCCACAAACAAAACACCAGTTTCCTAAAATAACTGAAGCATTTAATGTTTCGCTCAGTTCCGTGACCGTTTCACGTCAGCGCGCGACTTCCTCACAGAAAAGCAAACACTGACAGCGATCCGTCACACGCCTTTTTCGAAAGCAGCCACGCGCAAAAGACGGCGCCGTGGCCTCCCTACCGCCCCCGATCCGCCTGCGCTGCGTCGGGAGTGGGGACCAGCGGGAGTCGCTCCTCCCTCCTCCCCTCTCTCCCCTCCCTCCTCTCCCCACTCCGCCCCCCGCGGCGTTTATCCGTCATATCGAGTCCGCGTCGAGACGAGATGCCATTGACTCGTCGTCGGAGGCACGCTGATCTGCCTACTCAGTCAGGGCCCTGCGTCGTCAGGCCCAGCCCGCTGCGGTCGTCAGGACCGCGCAGAGCCCCGATCAACTGCTGCCGCCCGCCGGCCCTTTCCGTGTAGGCAGTGAGTCAACAGGCCCGTCCTGCCCCGCGGCTCCGGCAGCGCCGTTATTAAACCGCGGGACGTGCCGCGGTGGCGGCGGCCTCCGAACCGCAGCAACCGCCTCTGCCGCCGACACAACCGTCACAGCCGCCGACACAACCGTCACAGCCGCAGACAAAACCATCACAGCCGCCGACACAATCCCCGCTGCCGCCGACACAAT
The DNA here is from genome assembly GCA_036785665.1 of Chirona hameri. Classification (NCBI taxonomy): domain Eukaryota; kingdom Metazoa; phylum Arthropoda; class Thecostraca; order Balanomorpha; family Balanidae; genus Chirona; species Chirona hameri. The sequence goes on along the minus strand of JAXIVJ010019330.1, from coordinate 17,361 downwards.
CGTCACAGCCGCCGACACAATCGTCACAGCCGCCGACACAATCCCGCTGCCGCCGACACAATCGTCACAGCCGCCGACACAATCGTCACAGCCGCCGACACAACCGTCACAGCCGCCGACACAACTGTCACAGCCGCCGACACAATCGTTACAGCCGCCGACACAACCGTCACAGCCGCCGACACAATCCCGATGCCGCCGACACAATCGTCACAGCCGCCGACACAATCGTCACAGCCACCGACACAACCGTCACAGCCGCCGGCACAACCGTCACAGCCGCCGACACAACCGTCACAGTCGCCGACACAACCGTCACAGCCGCCGACACAACCGTCACATCCGCCGACACAACCGTCACAGCCGCCGACACAACCGTCACAGCCGCCGACACAACCACCTCTGCCACCGACACAACCGTCACAGCCACCGACACAACCGCCTCTGCCACCGACACAGCCGTCACAGCCGCCGACACAACCGTCACAGCCTCCGACACAACCGTCACAGCCGCCGACACAATCCCGCTGCCGCCGACAAAACCGCCAATGGGGGTTGGATGCATTTACATATGCTTTTCTCTGTCTGGAGGTGGCTTCCGAAAAAATGTTTGGAGCTGTTCTTGCTGGAGTCTGAAAAAAACTGAGTTGATTGGTACTCGAATTGTGAATATTATCACCGCGTCATTTATTGCTTCCGACGACTTAACATTATTTGTTTCATTGTACACTTCTTTTGGAACCGTATTATCTTTGTTAAGTGCTTTCTCCCTATCTCTCTCTATCTCTCCCCACCTTATATTCCTTCTTTTAATTATAGACTATCTCTCCCTCTCCCTCTCCCTCTCCCTCTCCCTCTCCCTCTCCCTCTCCCTCTCCCTCTCCCTCTCCCTCTCCCTCTCCCTCTCCCTCTCCCTCTCCCTCTCCCTCTCCCTCTCCCTCTCCCTCTCCCTCTCCCTCTCCCTCTCCCTCTCCCTCTCCCTCTCCCTCTCCCTCTCCCTCTCCCTCTCCCTCTCCCTCTCCCTCTCCCTCTCCCTCTCCCTCTCCCTCTCCCTCTCCCTCTCCCTCTCCCTCTCCCTCTCCCTCTCCCTCTCCCTCTCCCTCTCCCTCTCCCTCTCCCTCTCCCTCTCCCTCTCCCTCTCCCTCTCCCTCTCCCTCTCCCTCTCCCTCTCCCTCTCCCTCTCCCTCTCCCTCTCCCTCTCCCTCTCCCTCTCCCTCTCCCTCTCCCTCTCCCTCTCCCTCTCCCTCTCCCTCTCCCTCTCCCTCTCCCTCTCCCTCTCCCTCTCCCTCTCCCTCTCCCTCTCCCTCTCCCTCTCCCTCTCCCTCTCCCTCTCCCTCTCCCTCTCCCTCTCCCTCTCCCTCTCCCTCTCCCTCTCTACTCCTTCTTACTGACCGTAGAAGTAGAACGGCGCCGGCCAGCCTATGTGGTCCGTCAGAAGGGCTGATATGGGCATACCGAACACGGCTCCGGCGTATGAGCCGCAGAAGGCGAGCGTCGCCAGCCGGGACCGCTCCAGAGGCGGCGCCCAGTTTCGCCACATGCCGTGACACGCCGGGTACGTCACACCCTGAAAACCAGCCACTCTATTAACAAGTGTCAAGTGTCAAGTGAACAAGTCAAGTCAATGAGGGAAGAAAGGAAGTGTTCGTAGGAGCAAGTCAAGGAACAACTGTCCTCAAAACTCTGAAAACAGGTCGCCACATTGAAGTTTTACCCTGATAAAGAGTAACAGCATTTAAGTTACACCATAGAACCTAGTTACAAGATGCTACACTATAGTGCCCAAAATGGTTCACGGCGACAAAAGATTGATCTTAGTGGGCATACTACAGAGTATTTTTATATTTTTCGAAGTTTTCAAGAGTACATTAAAGTGAGGCAACAAGTTTTCGTAGGTTTCCCCAGTGTCAGCCTCTTGCTGGACATTCCCAGCAATGTACTCTTGAAAACTTCTAAAAATATACAACTTACTGTTAAGACCTGAGTAAAAGTAAAACACAAAGTATGACCCTAAAGTCTTACTTAACCCTCGCCCGGGTAGGGGATGGATGCCACCGCCCCCCCCCCCCCTCGGGTTTTCTGGAATAACTCGCGTAGTTTCTAACCGATTGCGATTCAACTTTCAGTACCCTACTTCTGAAAAATTTGACACATGATCCAACAAATTTGAATTTCTAACCCACATGACCCGTGACCTATGACCTGTTTCTCAAGGTCATGTCAGGCGCAACTGGCGTCCCGCAGATCGATGCTTGTAACTTGTGCAGTTTCCGAGTGTTTGTTGTTCAGGAGCATATGCAAAGGTGTTTCCAGGTGGCAGTGGTGGTTTCCACTGAGATTGTGACCTCGATTAACCTTTTCAGAGGTCAACAACATTGACCTCCGATGACCTCAGATGACTTTTTTGGGCTTCTGGCGGTTTCTAGTACAATTTGTGACGCTGATTTCAAATTTAGGATCCATTTTAGATATTTATATGTTCCACTGGGGTCATGCACATCCACAGGTCAACCGAGGTCACTGACCTCAGATGACCTAACACTACTTTTTTAATTTGGCAATTTTAGGACATTTTGTGACGCTAATTACGAATTTGGCACCTATTAAGCATTATGGTATGCTCATTCACGATTCCAGCTCGATAAAACTCAGTTTATACGCATTTTCAATTTGTATGACTTTTGGGTCATTGACATGACCTCAGAGGTCACCTAATAACCCAATACCTTAAAATCGGGTATCAGCAGCTTTCTCTCGTCACAAGCAACACGCTCGTCTTTGTTCCGAAGCTCTAGCTCAAATAGAAGCGAAACACTAAGGGGGGTCGTACCAACCAACCCCCTACCCGAACACGTAGTGATTTTGCCCTACCCGGGCGAGGGTTAATACTACGGAGTGTCAATATGCCAGCGACTGAAGGGAACGTTGCCTTCTCAGAAGCATTCGCAATTCGTCGTTGCCGCATCAATAAGTTATTTAAAGGATGATCTTTCTAAAGAGCAAATTTACTTGAAGCAAACAACATACTTATTATAAAATCTTATTTCGCAAAAGTTCACATGCAAATTTTGGGTGGTTTTAGTTTTAAATTATGTCCCATCGAAGTCTAGACTTACATTGAACCCTATCCCATTGCCCAGTTGCACGTTTGCAATACTATAAATCAACCCAAAAACTTATTCTCATCGCATTGCCACACTCGGAAGCATTTTCTGTCTGTCTACCCTAACTCGCATCCATGCCGCTAATTTCAATAGCACTGACACTGGCTTCAAGTACATAAGGTAATTGGTTTTGACATACGTCCAGGCCAAATGCGCTGCCTAGCCGTCCATTCAGTGTGTCATGGGTCGGTGAGCCTCCTCCTCAGTAACTCGATCGGCTGGTGGCGGAGTCGGCTGGTGCATTACCAGACCTCAGTCGGTACCTGCGCTAATGCTTCGCCGACCGATCTGGCGGGGCAATTAGCGGTACCCTGCGGTCTGTCACTGTCCGTCTTACTGGGGACTGTCACTGTTCGTCTTTCTGGGGACTGTCACTGTTCGTCTTACTGGGGAATGTCACTGTCCGTCGTACTGGGGAATGTCACTGTTCGTCTTACTTGGGACTGTCCCTGTTCGTCTTACTGGGAACTGTCACTGTTCGTCTTACTGGGGACTGTCACTGTTCGTCTTACTGGGGACTGTCACTGTCCGTCTTACTGGGGACTGTCACTGTCCGTCTTACTGGGGACTGTCACTGTTCGTCTTACTGGGGACTGTCACTGTTCGTCTTACTGGGGACTGTCACTGTTCGTCTTACTGGGGACTGTCACTGTTCGTCTTACTGGGGACTGTCACTGTTCGTCTTACTGGGGACTGTCACTGTTCGTCTTACTGGGGACTGTCACTGTTCGTCTTACTGGAGACTGTCACTGTTCGTCTTACTGGGGACTGTCACTGTTCGTCTTACTGGGGACTGTCACTGTTCGTCTTACTGGGGACTGTCTCTGTTCGTCTTACTGGGGACTGTCACTGTTCGTCTTACTGGGGACTGTCTCTGTTCGTCTTACTGGGGACTGCCACTGTCCGTCTTGCTACTTTATTGGACTGTTGTTTTTATAGACGCCTCCTTAAGTTCCTTGCACTAGGTACGACATGTCGCAAGCACTCTTATCCTGATGGTGGATGGTTTCGGACTAGTACAACTGTATCCAATGGTTGAGTAAACTTTTCAGTCTCTTCTTCTTTTTCTTCTCTTCTCTTTTCCTTCCTGTTACTCTTCTCTCCTGACAAGTGACAGTGACCGCACGTGCCCAGAAGGATTCATAACTAGATTGATAGCGAGTAATCAATGTCAATGTTCCTATATGTACACTGACCGTGCCAAGGTCCCTGACGCAGTGGTCAAGGACATGATAGTGAGAAAGAAATGGCATTTACAGACTTATTTACTGGGAACACATTTGTCCAATGTCCTTGTTCTATGCACCAGTAAGGCGCCATTGTTGGCGATGAACGAGCGAGCGCGAAGGAAATGTATGGCGAATTCAACTTGATCAGGCAAGTAGTTTCTGAGATACAAAAATGGGTGCGTACGTTCCCACGTGCACAGGCACCCTACCCTGACTTGTGGGGAAAGTGGCGGTTGAGAGGCAGGGCCTCCCGTAAGGATGTTGGACTGGGTGGGCATTTTGGCGAGGTGGGCTTAGAATATGGTGAGGGGCACGGGCGGCTCCAGGGGGCCCCTTTAGCCTTAAAGGGGGGACATGTTTTTGGCCCTCCCTTTTGCTCCAGTATCATTTTCTCGTAATGCCCCTATGGTCTGATTCAAATAGCAAAATAGTGCTCCAGCCTTCCAAAACCTCAAATGTCGCGCCTCTTGGCGGCGAAATTGTTACGTGGCTGACAATTTGTTCTCAATATTAATACTTGGGACGTTTCAGGACAGTTATGTGCATATTTTTCTTCTAGACCCTACATTAGCAAAATCCTGCTTGTACACCTTGCAACCGACGAAGATTGGCAGCGCCCCAAGCCGCTTGGAACATTTAGGGTTATTCAATAGTCATCATGTATCAAATTAAAACCTAGTATAAAGGGAGCTAAGCCGGTCGCACCAGTATATGATGTTCGTACTTCGGAGGCATTATTTTGCTCGGTTAAAAATGCAGTTAATGTCCATTTTATATCAATTTTGTGAATCAAATTAATTAATTATTAATTAAATCTAGGCAGAATAATTGTTCACGCCGCTTCGAGGGCGAACAAAAACAAATTCAACAACTGATTACTTGCCGTTAGTAACGACGCCCGTTAGTGACATATTTCAATAACCTGAGTATTTTCTCTTCTGTCACCAATTTTCTAAGGCTTCTCGGTATATGTATGGGATTCGAGAGGCTTCTCTCTGATGGAATGGAGTTGTGAGGGCATCCTTGCCAGCGCCCCTCTGCTCAATTATTCGTCTGTATCCTTTTCTCTGCTGCTGACCGGAGTTCCCGTGGCCCGAACACTTAGAAGTAGCTACGTCCGAAGCAGGATCTAGCGACCATAGCACGAACACGCGGAACTCTGGCCAGTATTGCCGCAGCAATGATTCCGTACTGAAACAGTTTACAAGTATGTAGGCCGGCGGAGTGTTTTTTCCTGACATCCAAGTTTTCACTGTTTCTACTTTTTAGCGTGGATGTGTGGTTTTTAACTTTGCATCCATCTTAACCTGACTCAGCTGCAATCAACCGTCTTGCATGGAAAGGCGCTGAGATCGTGAATACAAATACAAAATGACGGGAACTCGATGAACCATATGTATTCTATTATATCTGAACTCATAAAATCCCCAAATCACACAGCAATGTCCAGTGCAGCAGTTAGTATAGCAGCGACTGTGCTGTCTGGGCAACAGGCACCCAGATTATAATGAATAACTAGAATGACTAGAATAATGACTCGAATCGGTAGGTTTTCTCTCTGTGATGGCCTCTGATTGGGCGCGGCGTGATGATCGTCTTTCTATCCGCATCCAAATGCTTCAAAACAGGAACAATTGACTACCGATGCCATAAATAGAATGGTTCTGGTATTGCTGTTTGGTCACCGAGAGGGTACGGGAGATTACGAATGCCCGTAATTTCATAGTTTACAACTGGGTGGGAAAACTATCGGGTAGGCTATTTTGGAACACTGGGTGGGATTTGCCCACCCAGTTCCTTACTTACGGGAGGGGAGGCCCTGCTGAGAGGTCCATAACCACACTCCATATTTGAACACAATCGGCTCAACCGTTCCTGAGATATAGAATAGGGGTGTGCACTTGCGCATGTGCAGAGACACCCCACCCTGACTTGTGAGTAGGCGGCGGTTGAGGGGTCCCTAACCACACACAAAATTTGCACACAATCGGCTCAGCCGTTGCAGAATTGTTGCGAGAAAACACGTTTCAACACCTCTCACGCGGAACGCGCCACGCACAGTGGTAGTCACCCATGTGAGTCGATACTGGTCTTAAACAGGGTAGGGTGGATGGGGTTACTCAGCAAATAAGTCCGCTTGTCAATTGGACTTGCGGTTGCAGAGATATTAGCTTCTCAAAAGCGCCGCCACGGGCCGGGTCGGGTCGGGTCGGGCCGGACCGCTCATATTAAGATTTTTCACATATACCACGGAAGGACGAGCGAGCGTGAAGCGCTCGCTCGTAACCACGAACTGTATTTACTTCGTCCAGCTCTGTACATGTTAAACTTAATGGTTTCTTCGAGAAAAAAAGAAAATCAAAGACAAATATATCCAGCGGTCGGTGAAGACCTTCCATGGATGAACTTCAATAGCTGAGACCTACGCCAAACGAACAAAAATAGCAGGATGCCGATGTCAAGTAACTTGAAGGGAGTCGCTAAACATTATCCGCGCTTAAATCCTTTCAGTCAGGCCAGCGTCAGGCATCAAAGGGTAGCTCGACCTGGGAGAACAGTCGAGAGGGTTGAGCCGCAACTCATTCAACGCTGACTCTACCGCCGTCGAATTTCAGAATTACGGCTGCCGGCGGTCTCGGTTCTTTTGGGGCGAGCGGGTGCTCATCAGAGTCGGCTATCATCCCGATCCCCAGACAATCGCGTCCTGAATGGGTGCCAGATATGATCCGTGGTGAAGAGCGGGAGCAGCCACCGTCAACGCCGCAGTAATGAAGCCATCCATAATTTCACGGCCCTGCCGCCACCGACGCCCCCCCCCCCCCCCCGGCAGGGGGCGGCGACACGGAGTCGGCACCGGGTGGATTCAATACAGCCATAAGTATGTGAGAATGTGTTGAGGAAACACGCCAATTCATTGGCAGAGTTAATGCTTTAGAAACCTGCGGTCACCTAGTCTCTGAGAAGGCAGCAAAGAACTACTCGAACCATTAAAGCCAAGCAATAAACGTTGCCCAATTTCGCAAAGTGCTCGGTTGCCGTGGCCAACGTTAAAGGCCCATCGCTTAAATCCAACCAGTTACTAAGTGTCGTGGTGTTGAAGCCAGGTGAAGTAATGCAACACAACTGAGGCAACACAACTCTTTAGTTCGTTTTGAACTGCATGACGGATGCTACTAATTGAGACCCACTGAAGCCGTTTTCCCTGACCTTCAGCATTCCCTGGCCTGACCGGGTCAGTGTGGACTCACCCCCCTGACCTGACCAAGTCAGTGGGGTCTCACCTCCCTGACCTGACCTGACCGGGTCAGTGGGGACTCACCTCCCTGACCTGACCAAGTCAGTGGGGAATCACCTCCAGCAATACCTGACCTGACCTGGTCAGTGGGACTCACCTCCCTGACCTGACCTGACCGGGTCAGTGGGGACTCACCTCCCTGACCTGACCTAACCGGGTCAGTGGGGACTCACCTCCAGCAATCCCTGACCTGACCGGGTCAGTGGGGACTCACCTCCAGCAATCCCTGACCTGACCGGGTCAGTGGGGACTCACCTCCAGCAATCCCTGACCTGACCGGGCCAGTGGGGACTCACCTCCCTGACCTGACCTGACCGGGTCAGTGGGGACCCACCTCCCTGACCTGACCTGACCGGGTCAGTGGGGACTCACCTCCAGCAATCCCTGACCTGACCGGGCCAGTGGGGACCCACCTCCCTGACCTGACCTGACCGGGTCAGTGGGGACCCACCTCCCTGACCTGACCTGACCGGGTCAGTGGGGACTCACCTCCACCAATCCCTGCATAATGCGGAGGACGATGAAGATGCCGGGGCCGGCAACCGCTGCCCAGGGCAGCAGGAAGTTTAGCATACCGGACATCACGATAGCCGTGCCGAACACCCTGAAAATGGGACAGTCAGCATTGCCTTTCTGTGCATTCAAGTTTTTGTATCGTTGAAGCAACCAGTTGGAAGGAGATTAATTTAGCGAGTCTAGACAGATATACCCACTGAGACATCAACAAACCCTTCAGAACAACGCAGAAATCATGAAATTCCACACCTAGAAGTTCGCAAAATAATTGCCTAGGTAACCAGCCAGCATTCATCATACCCGGCAGCATACCTGGCATCCTGCGGCATGGTTCAAGCCAGTATCAAATGCATTGCTTACATTATACGTCATGTATTTCATTTGAGGAAGAAATCTGCACCGCGTGCTAACCTGTTCGGCGGCCATTTTGACGCCAGAAATCCTCCGGGTATCTGCGTCACCAGATAACCCCAGAAGAACGCGCTGTCCATCACACCCTGTTGTCCTGTGCCCCAGTCGACGTCAGGTAACTGAAACAAAACACGCCAGGTACATTATGCAAATAGTACAATTCAGGCATCAACCTTTATATTATTGTAAAGCATATAAAGCAAGTACAAGTTCTTGATCGAGTCGAGAAGCTGATCGTAGAATTGTAATATATCTATTCGTCTTCTATGTTGTTTTGAAGAAATTCATCCATTTTGCTTGTGTTTTTCTCCCTCCCTCTCCCTCTCCCTCTCCCTCTCCCTCTCCCTCTCCCTCTCCCTCTCCCTCTCCCTCTCCCTCTCCCTCTCCCTCTCCCTCTCCCTCTCCCTCTCCCTCTCCCTCTCCCTCTCCCTCTCCCTCTCCCTCTCCCTCTCCCTCTCCCTCTCCCTCTCCCTCTCCCTCTCCCTCTCCCTCTCCCTCTCCCTCTCCCTCTCCCTCTCCCTCTCCCTCTCCCTCTCCCTCTCCCTCTCCCTCTCCCTCTCCCTCTCCCTCTCCCTCTCCCTCTCCCTCTCCCTCTCCCTCTCCCTCTCCCTCTCCCTCTCCCTCTCCCTCTCCCTCTCCCTCTCCCTCTCCCTCTCCCTCTCCCTCTCCCTCTCCCTCTCCCTCTTTCCCCTCTTATGTCTCTAGTCACATCTCCATTCCCCCTCTTTCACAATGAAGAGAATCCAATAACTTTCACATTAACTACGGTGCGTTGACTTCTGTTTGTCAAACCACAGCGAACTTCTTTAATCGTCTTGTAATGAACTTCTCGCTTTGATCCAGAAATGCAATTTTCCGCGATGAGGCCATTGTACGTTGCAACAGAAAAGCATTTCTTGCGATGGTGTTTATGAGACATATAAGTGATATTCAGCATGTCATCTTATCGGTTATATTAAAGGTCACCCAAGCGTCATTTGAACGACAGTTTTGTGTTACTGATAGACAAGATTAGATTAGACTGTTATAGCAATAGTCGAACAAAACAAACATCAATTCCTACAAATCGCAATACTCCTACCCGTAATACACTCGTCTCCCCGATTGTGATTTGTGGTCTACTTTCAAGGGGATATTTTAGGAACCTTTCCCCATCCACTACAATTCATCATCAGGCAGAATACATTGCCAGTGTTCAACATACGATATAGTACACTGAGAAATCACTTGAAGTTAAGTTTGTGCAAATAACCTTACTAGCACTTAACCCAATTTAAAAATAAAGGTGCATTTAAACCTCCAAGGCACTTACCCCAGTTATCGTTGCGTTCGAAGTCATCGTCCCCATGGTGACGCCTAAGTTGCACCGAATGCCGAAGGATATGAGAAAACCTGAAACGAATGCACTAATAACACACATTTATAGACATAATCTAGGTCTCAGCGCCACAGAGATAAGGCATTATTTCTGTCATTATGTCCTCCCGCGACTATCAAAGTATCCCATTTCGCCTGATATCACCGGCTAATGAGGAGCAAAGTGCTGTTAGGTGCATATTACATCAGATCATTCCGATGCACGCTCAATCAGATGAGTGGCGTATTGGCGAAACAGGTTTGTTTCATGTCGTTCAATTTGGCATGGCCAGAGTGCAAGTAATTTATGGTATTATACTGCATTCCATCGTGTAAATGATACCCAAATATCCGGGTGTGGGTGTATTTTAAAAGGAAACTTATCTCGTTAAAAAATACCGCATGCTTATAGTTAAGCTTGCTAGCTTCTGTAAGTGTTTCACGTAATGTATCCTGTTATTAAGCTGCCAAGTAGCGGTACCCGAACTCACCAATCGATGCCATCCAGGCCAGCGTATACCGTTTGGACATATTTGGTCGGCACGGACAGTTTGGCTCAACAAACTGGTCGATTTTTCGCACCTTGGGCTTGTCATGCCGCACTGGAATTCGTTCCCCATTAGGCCTGCAAGATACGCGTGGAGTCAGCACAGCTATGAGCTTCTGTTGAGACTGCACTAGCAGATGCTGGGTAGAATGAATCGCGACATGTCCCTAATGACTAAAATTGGAAAAGAATTGATATATTTCCCTAGCTTTAGATTCAGTTAAAGGCAGCGTTCTCGATCAGCTAATATTTGGAACATTGCACGTCACTTCCCAGGTTCACACTGTCGCTTAGCCTCATTAGCAATCGGTCGGTCGCAGGGGCGCACCCAGCGGGAGGCGGGTCAGGGGCGCAGCCAGCGGGAGAAGGGGTGGGGTGCGCTCACTTACCCCACAGTAGGACATGCTAAATATTTTTACCAGGTCAAATGTTTGTAAGCCTCAGATCGTAGTACATACATGAGCGATAATACTTTCTTTGACGCAAGTTCAATAAACACAGGAATTTGGATGCTATAAGATAATTTCCGCCCAGCAAACCTATTACGATAGGCTTTATTGCGCTTGGCCAGCATATTGTATGTACTTACCCCAATTCGAATTCTTCATAAGTTTCTCGTCTGGAAGGAAGAAAGAAGAAAACTATGTTAGACAATTTCCATACCCGATTGTGGTGACGCCTGTTGAGTAGCGCTGCGCCCAACCATGGCAGCAGCGCGCCACAGACCTGTGATTGCCTTCTACCGCCTGTACACATTCATTACGAAGGGCCTGGAAGGCCACGGGTATACTGTGTACGTTACCGAATAAAGTCTTTGAGTCTATGATGCCAGATTATAAGTATTTTGTGAAGGGAGAATTGGCAGATCCTATAATGAGATTGAGTTGACCTACATCCTAGAATGAGAGAACCGCCAGATCCAATACACAGATCCAATACACAGATCCAACACAGATACAATACACAGATCAACGAACGTCCATGACGTCATTAAGTAATGATGACGTCACCGAACTCCTCCGCACCAGTACACGCTATCCGCTCTGCCACGCTCGGTCAACATAAAAGCCCATCTGAGCGCCGTCCAATACGATCCGTCCACAATTTTCCCCGCTAATGTCCTTTGTCTGTACGGATCAGAGCTGTGGAGCGTAACTCCGTCTCGTCTCTCCTCCTCGACGGACCCTTCACACATGTCAGCAGTCAGCGTTAACGTGCGGTAATATGGGATGTGAGCGGTGTTCATCAGGAACTGGTGACGTCAGCGGCCTGGGCTGGGTCGCTGTAGGGTGCGTTCTGCCAGCTGTTGACGGGTTGGGCGGCCTGTGCTGGGTCGCTGTAGGGTGCGTTCTGCCAGCTGTTGACGGGTTGGGCGGCCTGTACTGGGTCGCTGTAGGGTGTGTTCTGCCAGCTGGTGACGGGTTGGGCGGCCTGTGCTGGGTCGCTGTAGGGTGCGTTCTGCCAGCTGTTGACGGGTTGGGCGGCCTGTGCTGGGTCGCTGTAGGGTGCGTTCTGCCAGCTGGTGACGGGTTGGGCGGCCTGTACTGGGTCGCTGTAGGGTGTGTTCTGCCAGCTGGTGACGGGTTGGGCGGCCTGTGCTGGGTCGCTGTAGGGTGTGTTCTGCCAGCTGGTGACGGGTTGGGCGGCCTGTGCTGGGTCGCTGTAGGGTGCGTTCTGCCAGCTGGTGACGGGTTGGGCGGCCTGTGCTGGGTCGCTGTAGGGTGCGTTCTGCCAGCTGTTGACGGGTTGGGCGGCCTGTGCTGGGTCGCTGTAGGGTGCGTTCTGCCAGCTGGTGACGGGTTGGGCGGCCTGTACTGGGTCGCTGTAGGGTGTGTTCTGCCAGCTGGTGACGGGTTGGGCGGCCTGTGCTGGGTCGCTGTAGGGTGTGTTCTGCCAGCTGGTGACGGGTTGGGCGGCCTGTGCTGGGTCGCTGTAGGGTGCGTTCTGCCAGCTGGTGACGGGTTGGGCGGCCTGTGCTGGGTCGCTGAAGGGTGCGTTCTGCCAGCTGGCGACGGGTTGGTGTGGGAGGGGTGTGGTGCGCCGGCACGGGGAGAGTGAATATTCAGCAGTTAGTTCGCCACAGTTCACAGTTGGGTTGTGTGTGTCGCAGGGATCGATGGCTTGTGTCGTGTCTGATGTTAAAGCTCATTTCAGGAGCAGGCAAGTGTGAAAGTTTGCATCTTAGTAGTATTTGCATCTCCATATATAGACATAACATAGATGTCACTCGGCATCGTGCTTTTAACCAAGCTCGTGTCATGCTTAAGAAACGTTCGATGATTTGTTAGACCCACCGATTACAGTCCTCATCAGTAATATCGTTTTATGTGAACTCATCGAATATCAGGTATTCTCTGTCTGTATATAGTTGGATAGACAGTAAACCATCTTGCATCACGAGACGAACCTTTAGCTCGGTTTTTGCTCTCCTACATTTAAATTGTCCGAGTGCACCAAGGTCGCCAATATCGATAATTGAAGTCGCCAATATCGATAGTCTTGTCCTGAATGCAAAGCCAAAAATCCAAACAGGAAACAATATAATAACTAGTATAGTTGCTACGCAACTAATTTCACATCCATAAAGCTAGTATATTCTATACCCGATAACACGTCCACCAAAGCATTGATCGCCTAAAAAACTTCAGCTCGCTGTAATCGTTCCAGAAGACCAGCTCTGTCCGGATGTCGAAACCCCGCTCCGGAGGCGGCGCGGATTAATGACGCCATATCAGCGTCTAATCTTGACTTAACAAAGCCCACCAAATCAATCACATTGCCTGAGCGTCGGCGGCTCGCCGTCGGCCGCTCCACACCACTGCCAGCAGCCATCGAAGGTAATCAACGCTGGATCGCTCTTCAGCGCCAACGCCCGATTCCAATTCCACCTTTAATTGCGTCCGCCATTCGACTCAATAGACAGTGTTGGGAAAGAACTGCGAGCAATATTCTCCGCGAGCAAACAATGCGGGCAGCGAAGCGCGGGGCTATTACCATGACAACGGCAGCTGTCAACACCGCGCCGCTACCGCCGCAGCCGCGCCGCGTGCGCCGCACGGAGACGGCACGGGCTTTTTGTGAGGTCGCCGCCCAGATGGCACGTGCTGAGATGACGGGTGCACGTGTCCAGAGGGAGAGGGGAGGAGAGGGATTGGTGACGTCACTTGGAGAGAGCGGAGCACGGGAGAGAATAATCGAGCGTGGGACGTGACAGTTCGATAAATGCCTTAACATGTGTTGTTGTGTGTGTGCGGACATGTCTAATAGGCGATCGTGCTGACTGGATTGTGGCATCTTGTTCGATTGAGAGGTCACAGTTTCTGTTACTTGCTGCTCAACGCCGCAAATTGTTAGTTAGTCTCTTCAACATAAATACAATGCGTGAGGCGAATCTGATATTTTACGCAAAAGCTACTGTTTCCCTTGCGGTGAATCATAGACGAAATCTGCCAGGAAGCCGTGACTACCTTTGCCAGGAAGCCGTGACCTCTTCCTTTTGCCAGTCTGCTATTATGCATTGACATTTACGAAAGACTCTAAAAGTAAATACGCGTGACTTGTCATCACCCCCAAGCTTCTACACCCTGTCACGCCCTCACTGCCGCGTCGCACCGCACCATCATCGAACACTGGTAAACCTTTAACCCCGCCTTTTGCAGAGGCGCGAGGCAGCATCCATCGGCCACAGCGGGGGCGCAGTCAGTGCAGACTTATAATAGCCGCAAAAACGAGCACCACCTCGATTATGGAAGATTGATGTGCGATGCTGTCGTGGGGAGCCATGGAGGGGTGGCGCGGGTGGCGGCGTCTGCCTTGGGGAAGCAGTGCCCAAGTCGGTGCTATATATAGACACACTGTTTTGCGTCGGCGTGACTTGGTAGGCTGGAAGCACGCCCATACGTGCGCCGTATTACGTACGCCCACACGTGCGCCGTATGAAGCACGCCCACACGTGCGCCACACGTGCGCCGCACGCCCACTTCCATTGTGCGCCGTATTGTGCTGGCCGGCATACGTTGGTGGTCGTTTGTGACGAAAATATCCAGGTCACAGTCATAGAGTCGTAGTTTCGCTCATTGGCTCAAGCTCATTGTCAATGTCTGACAAGCACCAAAATAATTATAATAATATATTTATCGGTTACGTATGTACCATGCATTCCCACGATTGCTGGGACTGGGACTTATTACATTGAACACAGATATGCCCTTCTTCTTTTTCAGTATATCAGCATTTTAAATCGTACCATACATAGGTAGTTATACCACCCTCTACCAATTTCATTAAACTAACGAATAATGATATTACAATAACAATATTGTAATATCATTAAAAAAGATAAAAATGATAACATAGTCGAAGTTTAATGAACGAAATGGTCAAGGAAAAAGATGACCATTTGGTTTCCATTTCACAAAATCTGCCTTCCATACCACAAGAGTACCGCAAGGGCCGCCTCCCGTCCTCGCATCGTTGCCTGGTTCGGTCTAAATTGAGAGACCCGCCACCCCCGCGCCGAATTCCAGCGGCTTCATTGTTATTCGCGGCTCGGTATTTTCCCCGCTACCATCAGCCATGCCAATACCAGCCGCTGTTGCCGACGAGACATATTGGGAGGTGTATTCGAGACGTTATTAACGGGAGCGTAGTTTATGACGGGAGGTAACGTCGCCGAAAAACGCCTGCTGGTTGGTGGTGAAGAGCAGGGTATGCTGGTCTGATGGACAGTGGGCAGTGGACAGTGGACAGTGGACAGTGGACAGTGGACAGTGGACAGTGGACAGTGGACAGTGGACATTGGACATTGGACATTGGACAGTGGACAGTGGACAGTGGACAGTGGACAGTGGACAGTGGACAGTGGACAGTGGACAGTGGACAGTGGACAGTGGACAAAGAGAGAGAATCGGTCCATCGGTAAACGAGCCTGGAATAGTGCAGATCGGTTCAGGTACCGTTACTAACGAGCTGGCGCTGTTTTAGTTTTAAAGTGGCGGCGCGTCCATTAAGGCACTATAGGCAGTGCCTAACCAAAGTTGAGACCATATTCTTGCACTGTTTTGTAAGAGTTTCGTTGTCTAAAATCATAGGAAAATACTAAAGAAAGTTTTCCTGGCATACATCTGTTGCGTTCAAATGACAACAAATTGACCATGCTAACCTATGCAGAGTAAGACTGCGTACTAATATTTGCATTATTACATGCTTATCATAGTTTTAATTTAGCTGCATTCCTGCTTGGTTTTCCGTACACAGACAAAGGCTGCCAAAGCGGCGAAAATTTGGGCAATAAGGCACGTCTAAGCCAGCTTAAGCCAAAGTGTTTGGCTTAAAAGTCTTGGCTAGGACCAGTATATCGCCAATATTTTTGGCATAAATGGTAGACCTTACCATTTCCGCCTTAAAGCGGTACAAGCAAATGCTCGTGTGCATCGGGTGCGGCTAATTATGATTTGGGACAATGCGATCTGCGCCTGTGCCTGCGATATTTGGCTCGGGGCGCCTCCGGGAGAAACGAGATGCGATCCGAGCCACGGATCCGTCCGGTGTCGCGTGCAATTAAATCTTCACCCTGTACGCCGTAGGAATTTGGCTCGGTTACATGAAAAAAGGTATTAAATCGTCACAAGATAATTGAACGACCTGTCTTTTGAAAGCAGTTGCATCCAATTCGGTTAGATAGAATCGGAGATATGACTTCCCGAAAATGGGTCATTTAACACGTGCATTAGGTATTGCCCGGAAGCGTTGCCTAACCAGTCACGGAAGGCTGGCGCCGCCACTGCTGTTTTAGTGTTAGATTCATACCGCAAAACGTAGTTACCACGGGAAGTTTAAACGTATCACGCCAGTGAAATTACGACGAAGGGTTGGTAGGTGTGTGGTATATTTCAAACGGGTTCAACATGGGTACAGGGTAGGTATCGCATGACTATTGAGAACGGGGTCATTGGCGGATTCAGAACGGTGTTTTTTGTTTATGTGTGTGTGTGGTGGGGGGGGGGGGGGGGGGGGCACGGGTGGTTTGGAGGAGAGAGGGGGGGAGGAATTCCAAAAAGTCTCACACAATTCTGAAAACTCATCGGATTTCGCTTGCTTATGCATTAATAGCTGATTTAAAACAAACTTTCCTTAGTAAAAGTTGCTTAGATTTTCTTTTATATCAGGAAATGTGTCAATTTTGCTCCGATTTCAGGAGTTTGTTTTGCGGGGGGAGGGGAGGGCATGGCCGCCATACCCCCCCACCCCCCCACTCCCCTGGATCCGCTAGTGAATGGGGTGCGCAAACACAGACAAACGTATTGTAGCTCACCATAAAATAGATTTGATGGCTGCCTCAACGTTGTATTTCATCAATTTCTACGTAACATTACGTAGCGAAAACTGCAAGATTCCTGCAGACGCCTTTGATATAAACAGCACGCTCGTTTGCACTACTGAATGGCGACTTAGCTGAGAACACTTTGCTCTTAAGTTAACGATTCTCCAGTCTGTTTTTGGCTCCAGTCATGTCAGTAGCTTTAAAGAGAGCTTCATTGCAGCTCGGGGTAAATCCCTAATCGTGTTCAGCAGATTAAATCTGCATAAAACAGTGATAAATATTTCCTGAATCCACTAGCGGTGAAGTCTGATGGGAGCTTTTAGATGCGGAGCGGGAGCAGGGACGCGGAAACTTTGTCTCCATTCAGTTGGAACAAAAGGGTTCGATGCCAAGGGCGAACCTGCTGGGAGAATGGATACTACTTTCATAAGCTCTTAAGAGAATAATTGGGCTTAATAAGCAAGCCCTAAAATTGTATTTTCATAAAAGGCACTTACCCTAACATAACTAAATTTGTTGTG
>JAXIVJ010019329.1:0-20022 GCA_036785665.1 Chirona hameri | reverse complement strand
TCTTTTCTCAATTTGCTTCAAAACTCTATTTTTTACGATTGTTCAAACATTATCGTTTTTCCACCAAAAATGGCATGACATGACGTGATTAAAACATTATTATCTCCCACAATACTACATCAATTTCATTGACATTTGGTGAGAAGACGTAGAATTGATGCAGCATAAGGTACTGAACGTTTAACGCTGATATCTATTATAGTTTTCAAGTTATTGAAAACAAAATCCGGCAGGGGGCTGATTTTGCCCCCCCCCCCCTCCCCCAGCGTGTTAAGTGTCACCGGGGCTGCTACAAACTTCAAATTAAATCACTCGAGAGAAAAACACTCCGTTTTCGGAACGTTTTATCCTAAGATCATTGCTTTTCACGTGCAGTGCAGGGAACGCGCGGGGGCATACTTGTATTGAATGCCCTTCCCAGATTCCTGTAGAGGAGGGGGCATTTGCCCCTGATTCCCCCCCCCCCCCTGGATCCGCCAGTGCCAGCAATTACCGCCAAGAAGAGCCTCTGCCAGACACTTAATTGAATTCATTTTCCCATTTTTCCAAATTGTATAAGCAATTGCGAAAGTTGTGTCATGCCGCGAAACGGCGCGAAATTTTCCGTTTTTTTTTTACCGTGGATAGCTGGATTTTGACTGCTGAAAAGGCAATTTTTACAATATTAAGATAAATTGGGAACGCGCGGGGGATACTTGTATTGAATTCCCCCCAGATTCCTGTGGGGGAGGGGGAGCATTTGCCCATGATGCCCCCCTCCCCTGGATCCGCCAGTGGATAAATGAATACAAATCCAATGCAAATGTCATGATATTCCTAAGTTCTAGTATTTCCAAGCCAAAATAAGTATCTTTAAATTATTCCCGGAATATCTTGAATTTCAATATCCTTTGAACAATTGCTCATTAGCGGCAGGGTGGGGGATATCGGGGGTTGTTGGATCAGGAACGTCGCCACACAATTTGGACTGGGTGGGGGCAACTGCTGAGCCGATTGTGTTCAATTTTGGTGTGTGGTTAGGGATCTCTCAGCCGCCACTTCCCTACAAGTCAGGGATGGGGTGCTTCTGCACGTGCGTACGTATGCACCACGTATTTGTAGCTCAGAAACTACTTCCCTGATAGAGTTGAAATTTACCATACATTGCCTTTGCGAATTCGCTCGTTAATCGCCAACAACGGCGCCTTACTGGTTCGGTAAAAAAGTTATGGAAGACAAATGGCGAATTACCTCAGGGTTTTTACCTCGTAGAGGTCACAGGATAAAAATACCACATGGATCTTTTCTTTGGCGGATCCAGAACGGGTGGTTGGGGGAGGCAAAATTCCAAAAAGTCTCACATAATTCTAAAAACGCATCGGATTTGGCTTGCTTATGCATTGATAGCTGATTCAAAGCTAACTTTCCTTAGTAAAAGTTGATTCGATTTTATTCTATATTAGGAAATGTGTCAATCTTGAGCCAATTTCAGGCGTTTTTTTTTTTGGGGGGGGGGGGGGGGGATTGCCCATTTTGCCCAACCGTAGATCCGGCACTGGATCTTTGTATTTTTCAGAAGATGCGGGACTCTGGTGAAAATTGGGCAAATTTAGCCATTTCCTGTGGATTTATATGCATTTTCATGTTTCTCCAATGACTTATAATTCTTTCAAAATAGTCTTTCAAAATAGACTTCACCTTGGGTCACCGATATAAAAATCATCCGAAATAGCAGAATTGTAGGTGTTTATGATCTGAAGCCTATTTCACAAAGAAGTTAGTAATTACACATGTTTGCGATTACAAACGCAAGAAAATATTACAAACCTCACACAAAGCTATTTCACAAACATTCGCCACCTCTGAATTACCGATTGTAAAGAAAATTGTAAACACAAATGTTAGTAGGTACAGCAGAAAGCTTGAAATCAAGAACGTTTGTATTAAACTTGATTCTAATGACAAATAATTTGATTGTTAATAAATTAATTTAACAAATATTTACATTGTGGTTTATTTTTGTATTCAATATAAAATTAGTTATAGGGATAATACTCTTTTAATTAACATTTCATCGGAATGCAAACTCTGATCGTAGAAATACATCTTGGTAAGCAGTTAGAGTAAACAGAATTTGACCATTCACCAGGTGGCATAACAACAGAACTACTCTTAAAAGAAAGATCGTTGAATTTCTTGACCATTTTTTCACCTAACCTAGCCGATTTCTTACTTCGTAAAGGGTGAAGGTTCACTGTACATTGCACAAGACATCGTTGACCGCTGCAATTCTATCCCCATGCGGTTTCTCCGCGCGGAGGCGCCCCTCACAGCGCAATCGGTAAGGTGCACTGTACCTTCAAAGCTGGAGATCCCTGTTCGTATATCTCGGGAATTACCTTTTTTGGCAGCTATACCTATGTATAACTAAACCATTACCCTAACAACTTCGGCAACGTAACAACCTCACCAAGAAAATAACCTGAACAGTCAAACAATGTCAACTGTCAATGCAGTTTCTGAAATTCAGAACCCCTGACCCACTGGAATTACAAGTTTGTAATTGCAAACATTTCCTCACTTCCGTCAACCTTTGAGAAATAGAACATGCGCAATTGCAAACATTTTTACAAACAATATCTTTGTAAATTAGTTTGTAAATAGTAAATTGAGATTTACGCCTTGAGGTTTTGTGAAATCCAAACTACAAACATGTGTACAAATTCTTTGTAATTACAAAGAAATTCTTTGTAATTACAAAAAAAAATGTTTTGTGAAATAGGCTACTGATTAAATCCTGTGAGTATCTAACTGATCGGTCAAATAATGTGGCTGCGGCACGACCTTACATTTTTGAAGGTGGGATCACTAGACTTGACTTAGTGACGTGACCTGAGGAGACCCGAGGTAAACAAAAGAACGGGATTTGGGCAATTGACAGGAAAGCAGTTGTACCAAAAATGGCGGCGCGAAATGACGTCGTTTCCCGCTATTTCCAAAAACATAAGGGGGAGGGTATCCGCTCCCACTGGTGGATCCAGGGGGCGGACATCAGGAGCAAATGCCCCCTCCCCCCTCCACACACAGGAATTTGGGGGGAGGCATGCAATACAAGTATGCCCCCCCCCCCTGTGCGTTCCCTGCACCGAACGTGAAAAACAATGATCTTAGGAGAAAACTTCATGAAAACGGATTTTTCTTCTTCTCTCAAGTGATTGAATTTGAAGTTGTTATGTATTCCTTGCTTTCAATGATATACAAAACAGCGCACCTGATGTAATTCAAGCAGCCCCGGTGACACGCGCCCAGCTGGGGGCTGTGGGCAGAATCTGCCCCCTCCCGGATTTTTTTCAATAACTTTAAAACTGTGATAGATATAAACGTGAAACTTTCAGTACCTTATACTGCATCAATTCTACGTCTTTAAAAAAAATCAATGAAAGTGATGTAGTATTTTGGGAGATAATAACGTCTTAATGACGTCTGGTCATGCCATTTTTGGTGTGAAAACAATAAATGTTTGAAAAATCGTAAAAAGTACAGTTTTAAAGAAAATTGCAAATAAAAAACGTCAGAAGAAAAGAAATGACATTCTCTTCCAAATGGCTATCTAGGATTCGTGATTTTTTTTGGTTTTTGACCCCCACAACATTTTTTTTTATCGGAGAAATGTCCACAAAATAAATTTTTGTCAATTCGAAAAGTGAATTTCTTAAGCTCGAATACCAAAATAAGGTGACCGGTCCAAAATCTGCGTTGGAAAAAAATGGGAGGTACTTTTTGCCACAAAAAGATGCCCCAAAAATGGGTTATCTTTTTGCCCTCCTAGTGGTTTTCCCTTAGAATAGGCCCTGCAATGCGTAGGAAGGCTAATTGACTGAATTCGTTAACGAGTACTTGCTGAGTACCGACCGATATAAGCGTGGATCGCTTATCAGTAGGACACTGCCAATATCTTTCGGTAGGAATGTTTATATGCAAAATGCGATGAATTTACATCATATTTTGGCCTCGTCTATCAATTTCAGGTGCTAACTCCATTTTTGTGGAAAAGGGTGATCATCTCCCTTTAAATATTCAGTTTATGAACTCGCCTTCGGCTCGTTCATAAACTGAATCGTTAATGCCACTCATGCATACAACTGTATTGTATTGTATTGTATAATAACGAACAGTCCACACGAATGTGGTTTTTACAGTTCTGAGTCAAAAATGGATACACATGGGATAAGACATGACATAGTAAAACATGCGCACATATATACACATACGTCCACACCGAAATCGAAACAAAATCACACATTTGCTGGCAGGAGTCGGCGCTTCAGCTGTCTTTTAAATTGTCTGACAGACATATCGTTGAACTCGCGTGGCAGCTCGTTCATGCCAAGCGCAGCGCGGTAGGCGAAGCGCCTCTTGCCAGTCTCCGTCCTAACCCGCGGTAGGAATAGGAGTCGGTCCTGCCTAGTGGGCCGCGAGTGGGCAGGCCTGTCACAGTGGGTGACGAATATCTCGGCGAGACTCTCCGGCTCAGCGGTGCGGCGGACTCTGTGGAGAAGGCAGAGGGTTTGGTAGAGGACGAGGTTGGGAGCATCCAGCCACCCCAGCGCGTCACGCACACCAGAAACGCGGTCGTGCTTGCGTTTTCCGGAAACGACTCGGGCAGCGAAGTTGATGAGCTTCTGAATGCGGTGAAGGTTTTTGGCGGAGCCATTAACCATATAGCCATTAACTATATTGAACCTCAATTGCCAGTTGAATAATACCATCTCGCGTTATTATCGGTCTGCATGCAATACTTAAAAGCATTCCGTGACTGCAATAAAGCGGTATCAATCTTCGCAACTAGCCATTCAATTGCGTCAAAACAGCAGAAAGTATTTGACATTGCTAGGTAACAAAGACCAACTGCAACACAGGCATCGACCGTCTACCATTAATGCACTCATTAATAGTCATTTAATGTCGGTCGATGTGTGGCTCGGCGCAAAGTTGGAGGCCGGGGGTGGTAGACAAAGAGCCTGAGGTCGGCGACGCAGAACTACTTGGCGCTCCCATTGCTCTGTAGCTGACCGCCACTGGCGCAGGGTCGGGTACTGTGTGTGCGGAGACTCCAGCGAGGGCCATACATAAGCAGTCTGCCCCCGGCCCGCCGGCAGCATGTCCCGCTGCCCGGCCTGCTGCCAGCAGCGCCGGCAGCCGCTGTCAGCCGGCGCGGCGCTGCGCTGGCTGGCGCGCGCCGCCCTGCTGGGCCTGCTGCTGCTGCTGATCAGCCAGCAGGTGCTGGAGTTCCGCGCGCAGCCGGTCAGCACCACCATCGTGCGGCGTCTGGCTCCGTTCCCGAGACTGACGCTCTGCCCGGCCGTCAGCCAGCGGGACCGCCGCCTGCTGCGCGACGCCCGGCAGCAGCTGCTGCACGGCGCCATCACCGCCGCCCAGTTCTACAACCTGACCACACTGGCGGCGCCGCCGCGGCCGGGGCAGTTCGGCTCCGTGTCCGTCAGAGACGGCCGGCCCGAGACGAGCCACGTGTCCGAGCCGGAGACCGAGCACGGCACGTGGCAGGCGCGCTACTACCTGGCGCGCGAGGAGATGTACGGCTTCCGGCCGGTCCGCTGCTTCACGTTCCGGCCCAGCCAGCTGCTGCACTCGCTGGCCAGCAACGAGATGACGGTGCGGCTCAGCATCAACGTTTCGCCGCTGTTCGCCCACCAGCGCTTCAGCGTGGCGCTGCTGCTCTACGTTCACGGCCCGGAGGAGCCCAACGTCGGCGACCTGCACGACCGCCAGCCAGACGTGCACGTGCCGACCACGGCCTCGCTTCGGCTGCGGCCCGGCGGCTACGACACGTACCGCGTCACAGCTCAGCTGCGCCGGCTGGTGAGCGTCCGGCGCCGGCCGTGCCGCGAAGAGCCCGGCTACTCCGAGGCACAGTGTCTGAAGCAGTGCCTGTGGCGGCGGCTGGCGGCAGTGACCGGCTGCCGGCTGCCGCACATGGTGTCGGCCGGGGTGTACCTGCCTGATCTCCGCGGCCCGCTGGACCACCTGCCCTCCTGCCGCCGGCTGGTGCAGGTTGACACCGTGCGCCGCGATCAATCCAACGCCGCAGAGCGCTTCGACGACCCGCGCTCCAACTTCTCGCTGCAGTGCCGGTGCGACGTCAACTTCACGTACGGTGAGGCCGAGCCGTGCCCGGCCGGGCCGTCGGACCCCTCGCCACTGCCGGACGTGGAGCAGCCCGTGAACCGCAGTCTGCTAGAGGACCTCAGAGGCTGCGGCTGTGTCCCCGCCTGCGACCAGGTGGAGTACATGTTACACGACACGGCCAGTCTGATGGAGGACGACCAGACCTACTGCTTCACGGACGTCACCCTGCAGCTGGCGCTGGCCACCGACAGCACCGAGGAGGCGCTGACGTTCACCATCAGCACGCTGGTGGCCAACCTGGGCGGCATGCTCGGCCTCGTGTTCGGCTTCTCTCTGCTGAGCGTGTTGGACCTGGCCGAGGCGCTGGCCGCCACCGTCAGCCGCCGCTGGGCCGGCCGCCGCACCGCGACGCCGCCGAGAGCCACAGAGGTGCTGCAGCTCGGGAAGGATGGAGACCGTGACAAGTACGGCCAGCACGACCAGCACGACCAGCACGACCAGTACGGCCAACACGGCCAGCAGGTGGGCGGCTGGTTCGGGTAGCTGCCGGTCAGATACGGCGCCTGTCGCAGCTGCTGCTATAGCTGCCGTACCCGTCTCAGCTGCCGCAGCTGCCGGCTGTGAATCGGTGCTGAGTGCGGCCGGCTACAGACTCGAGCCGTGAGTCGCGCGTCCCGACACACTGGCCGTCACCGGGGGTATAACAGGTGACATTCATGGTTTCCACTAAGATTGTGACCTGAGTTGACGTTTTCAGAGGTCCACTGAGGAAGTGTTCGCCACGGTCCCGCCAACCCCCAGCCCGGCCCAGCCCAGGCCCATGAACACCAAGCCCAGGCCCGACCAGGCCCAGTAAAATTAATAATATTGAAGCCCAAGCCCGTCCGGGCCATTCAGAAGTATATAATTATTTTCACAAAATTTACAATAATTATCCTAGCATATTCACTTGTATTATACTATAAATGTGAAAAGAAAGCACAGGCAAGTATATCATGATCATTGTGACTTATGGCCATTAAGATGTCCCAAAAGAACACTTCTTCGTCGGTGCAAACTTACCAATTGACACGGCGTTCTTCTTTAGGCCACTAACATGTATGCCAAATTTCATTTCGGTCTTTTGAGTTTTGGTCCCTCCCCCGGGCCTCCGCGTAACCCCTACCTAAAAGGTCAAAAATACAGACCTCCGCGTGTGTTCATTTGAAAGCTCTTGTCGAGTAGAGCATTAAATCCATTTATTTGTTAAATGGATTTAAGATTATCATTTTCAGCATTGCAGGTGCTGGTAGTTTCTGTCATCATTTCAGCTTGTTTTATATAGGCCTGGTAGGGACAGGGCCCTACCAATGTCACATTTTAACATTAGGCCTATGGCGTTGCATGATAAGAATGACCTTCAAATATATAAAGTTAGCATTGGGGCGCTACCAATCATTTTCAGGGCACGACCCCCCTGTTCAGGTGTTCATAACGTACATGATGACTGAGTATTAGTAGGTATCCTTATACTCTGTAGTACTACGCATATAATTCTGATAGTACTGTTATCATTTTTTCTTCTTCAATTTAGTCCGAATGTTTTGAATGGATGGATTTCCGAGGTCAAGACCCGCGCTAAGCATAGCTTGTTGCGCAGGCCCTGACCCTACCACCCGATCAGGCAAGTCCTGGCAGCCGGCAGAGTTTAGAGGCGAAAGTTGTACGTGTCCGACATACCTGGACACGGTCCGCCCCGCCCTCTGACGTCAACTGACCTTGAACGCGACCGCTTCCACCGGCCACAGGTCATCCCAGTCAGGGGCAAATAGCGAGCGCCGAAGCGACTCGAACCCGGGCTGCCACTACCGGGTGAGGTCAGAAGCCCAGCGCTCTACCGACTGAGCTACAGGGGCGGACGTTGACACACTATTTATATATACTCAGATCATTGATTTGAGTGTTGATACACTATTTAATCAATATGTATTATGGCGAGCTCAATATCACTCACCTGTGTGTTGCTATGGAGTGAAGTGAACTGCGGGTTAAAATATTTTTAGCTCTGACCAGAGCTTGTGCGGCACGCCCATTACTTCAGAATTATCAGGCCCAGGCCCGTCCAAAGCCCTGTGATATCCTTAAAGTTGAGGCCCAGCCAAGGCCCAGCCAAGGCCCAGCCAAGGCCCAGCCCAGGCCCAGCCCAGGCCCAGGCCAGGCCAATCACAGGCCCAGTCCAGGCCCAGCCCAGGCCCAGCCCAGGCCCAGCCCAGGCCCAGCCCAGGCCCAGCCCAGGCCCAGCCCAGGCCCAGTCCAGGCCCAGCCCAGGCCCAGCCCAGGCCCAGCCCAGGCCCAGCCCAGGCCCAGCCCAGGCCCAGCCCAGGCCCAGCCCAGGCCCAGCCCAGGCCCAGCCCAGGCCCAGCCCAGGCCCAGCCCAGGCCCAGCCCAGGCCCAGCCCAGGCCCAGCCCAGGCCCAGCCCAGGCCCAGCCCAGGCCCAGCCCAGGCCCAGCCCAGGCCCAGCCCAGGACCAGCCCAGGCCCAGTCCAGGCCCAGGCCCAGTCCAGGCCCAGCCCAGGCCCAGCCCAGGCCCAGCCCAGGCCCAGCCCAGGCCCAGCCCAGGCCCAGCCCAGGCCCAGCCCAGGCCCAGCCCAGGCCCAGTCCAGGCCCAGTCCAGGCCCAGTCCAGGCCCAGCCCAGGCCCAGCCCAGGCCCAGCCCAGGCCCAGCCCAGGCCCAGCCCAGGCCCAGCCCAGGCCCGTGGCGAACTCTGAACTGAGGCCATTGACCTCCGATGACCTGAGATTACTTTTTTGGCCTCTGACAGTTTCTAGGACATTTTGCGACGCTGATTTCAATTTTGGAATCCATTTTACATTAGTATACGTTCCACTGGGGTCATGCACTTCCACAGGTCAACCGAGGTCACTGACCTCCGATGACGTGACATGATCTTTTAGAACTCTGGTAGTTTCTAAGACATTTTATGACGCTGATTTCAAATTTGGCACCCATTTTGCATAATTATATGCTCATTCACGATTCTAGCTCGATTATACTTCGATCTCTACACATTCACAATTTGGATGAAATCTGGGTCATTGGCATGACCTCAGAGATCAGCTATTGACCCGGGACCTTAAAATCGGATATCAACGGCTTTCTCTCATCACAAGCAACACGCTCGTTTTTGCATCGAAACTCTAGCTAAATTAGGGGCGAAATGCCAGGGCGGTCGTACCACCCCCCCCCCCATGCCCGGTCACGTAGGTATCGGGTCGTCCTACCCGGGCGAGGGTTAAACCATACGCCCGGGTAGACCGGATTATCATCGGGTCCTACCCGGCGTGACCGGATTAGGTCAAATCTAAAATCTGACCTCAGATCAGTGTCATGTTAAACAAAACAAAAGTTATCATCATCATCATCAGCAGCATGTTTATTAAACATAAATGAATAAAAATCGCTTCTTTAGTCTCGGAGTTATTGGTCCAGAGGTGGTAAAAACGCTTCAAGTGGCGCCCACCTAATCTGGTATTGGAAAATTCGGCCCCCAGGTATAAGTACCGCGGCATGAAGTGTCATTTACTGGCTCGATATCGTGACTTTTGCTCACAGTGCGGTGACACAGACAAGGGCGGATCAAAAATGGGTGGTTTGGGTCAGTTTGGGGGAGGGGGCAAATCCCACAAAGTCTCACACAATTCTGAAAACGCCTCGGATTTCGCTTGCTTGTGCATCGATAACTGATTTAAAACAAACTTCCCTTATTAAAAGTTGCTTAGATTTGATATTATCTCAGGAAATGTGCCAAATTTGCGCCGATTTCAGGTGGTTTGGGGAGGGGCATGGCCCGTGGCCCCCCTCTACACCCGCCCATGGACACAGAACATTGGTTTTAGGAAAGAATATGTGCATTGGAGATGCACTTTACAGCTAACAACTTTGAAAAGCTGGTGAGGTACAGTACTTCAAGCAAGATTAGCAAGTCGGCCCCAATCAATGTGGTGAGAATGCTAACTTTTTGACCAAAAGATAAGCTTATCACAAGCTTAGCTTTTAATTTTCTACTGAAGCTGGGTAGACAAATATCCATTTTCTGTTCTGGTGTTAGATCATGTCCATACATTTGAGCCCATGGTGGCCAAATTCAGAGACTTAGATGGAATTGAGGGATGTCCAAATTGTATGTCATATCAAAAATGAAAGCATGAAGGAGGTGTCTGGGTCTAAAAACACGAAAATGAGGTCAAAATTGTCATGTTTTTAAAGCTGGACTCCCCTGAATTTGTCCAGCTCCAGCTCCAGATCGAAAATAGCGCCAGACCCGCCACTCATATTTGGAAATGTCGAATATAAAGTCAAGGCCCATCATACTTAGGGACAGTGGCGTACCGAGTATCAACTATCAGGTCATGCAGGTCATGACCTGGTCCTTTGGACCCGAGGCACCCATGCAAAGCTGGCGCCCCTCCGATCAGTCACGACGCCCCTCTGGCCAGTGCCGGCGCCACTCCGCCCAGTGATGACGCTCCCCCGGCCAGTGACGGCACTCTTGTGGCCAATGACAACCCCTCGGCCAGTGAGGGCGTACTCTGCCAGACGGCGCCTCTCCGGCCCGTGACAGCGCCCCTCCGGCCAGTGACCACGCCCCTCCGGCGAGTGACGGCGCCTCTCCGGCTAGTGACGGCACCCCTCCGGCGAGTGACGGCACCCCTCCGACTGGTGACTGTCCCTCTTTGGCGAGTGACTGTGTCCCTCCGGCCAGCAACTCTCCTTCCGCACAGTGCGGAAGGAGAGGCAAAATTCCCCCCTGCAAAATTTCGCCAATATTGGTGGCGGCCCTGTTGATCGGGTGGCGCCCCTCAACGCAATGGCCTGGTCCTTTGTGAATGTCTGCGTACGCCACTGCTTAGGGAGTCATAAGTCCGTTAACGTTCAAGATATTACTTTGACATTTGGTTTGGGCATCGTCCATACTTGGTTCTCCAATATATATTCCGGCCTTTTCATATTATTTTATATTTTATATGATTTATGAAGAAAAACAAATTGGAGAAAAAAATCCACCAAATCAAAATTTCCAAACATGTTCAAAAACCGGAATATATATTGGAGAACGAAGTGTAGACAATACCCACACCGAATTTCAAAGCAATATCTTTAGTTTTGGCTGACTTATAGCTACTTAAGTATGATGGGTCTGGATTTTGTATTCGACATTTCCAAATATGCACGCGCCACTTTCCCTCCTGCTACCAACATGCTTAAAAATAGAGGAAACACGAACGAGGAAAAAATAACGATTTTTTTTATCTCGCAAAAGGTTATTTTTCGCAGTCAGTACCCATTTTTCATCGCCAGTTTCAGCGGATTTTGAAGGGGGCTAATTTCTATTGTCGCCCCTGTCGAGCGTGGGATGGGGGGGGGGGGGGGGCTTTTGCCCCTGCCGCCCCCCCCCCCCTGGATCCACCAGTGGCCAGACGCGCCACTTTCCCTCTCCCTACTGTTACCAAAATGCTACCTTGATACTGTCTAACATCAAGATTCGTCGCAGTATCAACAGTGGTATCAACAGTCTGTACTTGATCCACAATTCCGGTGATATTAGAACCGGGAGACACTTGAACACGCACACCAGCTAACTTGTACCACCGAAAGCCTTTCATAAGCTTTGTTTGATCCGCATTCAACGCATCGTATATGTTAAACTTAATAACAAAAGGCAAGCTGCCATGCTCCAACAAAATCGTAGATGTCGACACACATCGCAACCTAAAGCTCTTTGCCCCGCCACGGCGACGAAACCGTCTACGTCGCCGGACCTGTCGCCTCCCACGGAACTTCCGTGACCGGAATCCACGGCGCTTCATATAGGTCCTCATTGAGCGTTATAATGTGCCACCTGTCTGCAGACAGCTTCTCCTCCAGAGGATGGAAGTTGGCGAACACAACCACCGGCCACAACCACCACTGTTGATACTGCGACGAATCTCGATGTTAGACAGTATCTTTATAGCATTAGTAAGGATCCTGTTGTTTCGTCAGACGTCAAGGCCAGTGTTTACTTTTTGGACTCCGGATCCTGAGTTGCGAACCCCGCGTACGTTAGAGGATAATCCGAAGGCGAGACTGCGTTCTCCACATCGGTACTTTACGGAGAAGAGCGCGCTTAAACCGCGCCGCGCAGCGGTTTAAGCGCCGCAGGCAAGGACCAGTTGAGGAGTTTACATGGGGTTAGGTCAGGTTCGGTTATGACGCATTCAAACTTGCCCGAGCTTGCCGCTGCGCGCCAACCGGCCGGAACCGGTTTTTATAAGCCGTTCACCCCTGGTGGGGCGTTTGGGAACTATTTTGGTACAGCACCCAGCGGTCAGTATTACCCGCTGGGTGTACCAGTGTACCAGTATGGCTCGGGCGCGTCGGTGGTGCTATACTCTCAACAATCCTGGTAACGTTGATTTCGTCAGGTTGTTTCGTCAAGAGGAAACACGAACGAGGCAAAAACATATTAATTTATTTCGCAAGAAGTTTTTTTTTCGCAGGCAGCACCCATTTTTCATCGCCAGTTTCAGCGGATTTTTTTTTAGAGGGGAGGGGCTAATTTATATTGCCGCCCCTGTCGAGCTTGGAATGGGGGCTTTTGCCCCTGCCGTCCCCCTGGATCCGCCAGTGATACAAGGAAATTCACTCACGCGCTCCTCTGCTACCGAGCAGGCAGCAGGAGACCAAAGGGTGTGACACTGCTTGGAAAAATTATAACTTACGTTGGTTGTGAATCACTCCAAAATAGCGTCAGACGTGCCACTTTCCCTATCCCTACTGCTACCAAAATGCTACAAAATAGAGGAAACACGAACGAGGCAAAAAAAAAACAATACTTCTTTCGCAAGAATTTTTTTTTTCGCAGGCAGTAGGTACCCATTTTTTTCATTGCCAGTTTCAGCGTTTTTTTTTTTGGGGGGGGGGGGGTAATTTCGATTGCCGCCCCTGTCGAGCTTGGAATAGGGGGGGGGGGGCTTTAGCCCCTGCCGCCCCCCCCCCTGTATCCGCCAGTGGGTGAGATCACCTGAACACCAATAGTATGAGTCTGGTATTTTGGCATGCAGTTAAGGTATAAGAAACTTTTTGCGTGCAATCATCTAAGCATGACACTTATCAGGACACTAATGTTCAGATAAAATATTGTATACATGCTCAGACTTTGGGATGATAAATTTTTGCCAATGGCGGGCACCCTCAGAAATTCTTGTGCACCCTCTGGGAAGTGGGAATTCAGCCTGGCTCAAGCTAGGGGCCTGGGTTACCTATTGTTGGTCAAGTAATTTTCAGATTACTCACAGATAATCAATATAAAAAGAAATACTAACCACAGAACAAAGTGATATCATCACTTTCCCTATTATGATTATATGTCACATGACGGGGTAAAAGTTCAACCTTTGGACACGTCCTAACCTCAGACTTGTCATGCTATCAGAGTGCAGACAATACTGACGCACAGTGTTTTAGTGTGTCTGTTTTGTTTACATTCTGATAGCATGAACAGTCTGAGGTTAGGTGTGACCGGGGTTACAACAGTTGTTGACCGTACAGCACATCACACTGAAAACCTTTTTTACTCTATGCAAGAGTAAATCGAGAGTCGTGCTCAAAACGACTATGGTGTTACTCTAGTGTCACACTGAAAGTACTCATCTCGGACTCCTTACTCGCCATTTACTACCCCAAAAACACTTAAATTACTCTATGATTACCCTAACATCACACTGTTAGGTAAACGGCAACCCATGGATACTCACCATTTACCCATTAAATACTCTACAGTTACCCTCAAAGAAACTCGTTGTACCCAGAGATTGCTCTGCATATACTCTTAACGAACATGCAAACCCTTGCAAACTCTCCATTAACCCAGACATTACTCTTTGGACACTCTTTGGTTACTCTTTGGTTACTGTTTGGACACTCTTTGGTCACTCTGTGGACACTCTTTGGTTACTCTTCATTTACTCTGGATACTCTGTTCGTCTCCTTCCGAACTCTTCATTTACGCTATGGTTACTCTCCGAATACCTTTATCTCCTTCTCGTGCAACTGTCAAGATACAGCTTTTAAAAACTTGCATTAACAATGAAAGCATATCTATAGGAAAATTACATTTTTTGCCACATGTTTATTTAAAAAAGCATGCACAACAATACACATTTTACAACCTAAGCACGACGGAAAATAAATACGGTGGAAGCTACGGCGAAAATGTCGATGGCCAACTGGGACACAGCATGGAGATACAGCCGGGAACAGCGTAATGGCTCAGCAGAAAGTCAATTACATAACGATACGAACATGCGTCACGGCTTAGCTGCACGAATAAGTCCTTGATCCCTCCACAGTTGACATATCCTCGGCTAGAGCAGCGCGCTGTTCTTGTTCACAGCCTCAATGGCCGAATTCGGCGGGATGCTCATGATGATACAAGCTTCTACAAAGTATTGCAGGTTTCGGAGCAGGCGAGTCACTATCAGGTTGAGTACATAAGCTGCTATGACGATGAGGAGGATGACACTCACCAGAGGCACAGTGGTAGCGACCTGGATGTTTTCCACGACGATTGCGTAGTCCGACTTTCCTTGCACAATCGCGGCCGCGCCATTCAGGCTCCTCCGTGACCAGCGCTGAAGACTAGCCTGATGCTCACACTGATGTTCACATGTGATGTTCACTGATGTTCACACCACAACACTTTGCAAGCCGCAAT
Organism: Chirona hameri; assembly: GCA_036785665.1. Classification (NCBI taxonomy): domain Eukaryota; kingdom Metazoa; phylum Arthropoda; class Thecostraca; order Balanomorpha; family Balanidae; genus Chirona; species Chirona hameri. The sequence continues at coordinate 5,160 of JAXIVJ010019329.1, read as the reverse complement.
ATCCTTCTTGAAACCGAAGGAAACAAATACATTATCTCCTAATGTTCACTAGTACCTCACTGCACCACCGTCCACCATTCACTGTTCACAACGGCTCACAGCATGGCGTCTGAATGACACGTTTCAACACGTTTCTGCTTGCTGTCAGAGTATCTCAAGAGTATTCACAAAGTAACTGGCGTGTTAAGACAGAGTATGTGGCGGGTAAATCAAGGTCGTGTAAAGAGTAACAACAAGGTTGGTATGGGGTAACAGTAGGGTATCCCAAGAGTAACGTATGTGTATTTTCAGAGTAAGTCGAGGGAACAAAGCTTACTCTGCGTTTACCCGCCGGTTAGTGTATATGCTGGGTACATGGAGGGTACATGGAGGGTAGATGGGGTTCCATCAGCTGGAGTTATGGGTAGGTTAGGAGTAACTGAAGAGTACTGTGAGAGTATGAGATGTAAGTAGAGTAAATGAAGAGTGAAAAAGATTTTCAGTGCATACATGCCAAATGTTATTTCCTCATTACCTAATATCGATGAATAATGAATATAGGTACAAGTTCTATGCAATTTGCATTTTTGTCCTAATTATTTTTAAGAGCTTTCATTCAACAGTGGATAATTTTACTCAAACAAAATCATTTTGAGCATGTACCTACCAACACAGGATTATCCATCTTCCTATACTCTGACTCCAAATATATATCAGACTAGCATTGTAAAGCATTGCAGACCAAATATCCATGTTTCAAAACTAAAGCAAATTCAAACAATGGAATGGGATAGTCAAACAAGTTCAACTTCAAGCTAATTAAGCCCATAAATATAAGGTAGAACCGTCCATGCTGCACACTATCTGTCATGACGTCACCGATGGCAGACTTATATCCAACATAGCAAGCTAAATATATGAAATACTACTTCGCAAGTGACATACATGTAAAGTGCATCATCAATAATGTATGTTAGACAGTATCAAGTCTCATATTAATGGCAAGGAAACTCACAGGAATCCAAAAAGTAATTTACCGGTGACGTCACCAGGGGAATTTATTGAACAGCTTATAGGCATTGGGATGACAACGGCCTGCAAGCTAATCACACAGTCTGATTGTAACGCCATCCTTGCTTGTGGTGGCGTTACCATCAGAATCTTGAGATATCACTTGGTAAACCTCAAACGACCAAAACAATCTCTCATATTTCACAAGCTGCCGGATAATTTCGTGAGGTATTTCCCAAGGCAGACGGGAGCCGCTCTTAAAATTCTGGCCGGCGGTTCGCTGCCCCTATGTTAAAGCAATGGAAGTGGCCCACGCAGGCACGTAGCCAGGATTTCGTCCAGGGGGGGGGGGGGGGGGTGGGCGGGCGGGGCCTCGAAAGGGCCCCTTCCGGAGCGTTGAAAGGGCCCCCTTCCTGAGCGTTGAAAGGCCCCCCCCCAAAAAAAAAACGGATGAGAAGGCACGTTACAAGGACGGAAAATGCAGTATGGCAGGTATGGTATGAGCCATACCAATTTTTAGGAGCTGGAGTTAGCAAACTGCCATATCAACTTTGGAACCAGCGGCACCAATTTAGAATCAGCTATACCAACTTTAAATATTTTTAAGCTCAAGACCTGGAACTCTTAAACAAATTGCGCCGCGGAGCGGCGCGAAAATTTAGAGTATTATGCCCTGGGTTGCTTTCTCATCAATGCGTCGCATTGCGTTTGGTGCGGACCTCTAAAATTGCTATATTGTGCGTTTAAAGGTGCGGGGAAAAAGTGCTAAAGTGAACTATTTTTGCACAATAATATAGGAAAGTAGCAACATAACACATAAATGCGCCGAGAAACTGACCTATTTTTTCCTAACCCGCATATAATTGAATTTGTAGTTAAATTGCGCCGCGGAGCGGCGCGATTTTTTTAAAGTTTTATTCCCTGGACAATGGCATTCTTACTGTTGAAAGGCCCAGGGTCCCTTCAGATTGTCTAGGGGCCCTCCGACCTTTTCAACGCCCTTCCGACCTGTTCAGGGACTCATCTGGGATCCGCGAAGCGAAAAGACATGATGTGGAGTGGGTGATATATATATAATACAAAGAGGGCTTACTCTACAAGAACAATTAAAATCGGAGCTTTCAGGTATATTGTAACACCCTGATGAAGGGTGTTACAATATACCCGAAAGCTCCGCTTTTAATATTTGTCTTGTGGGGTAAATTCTCTTTGTATTTAATCTTCATCTGGGACATCTACGTGCTGTTGGCCCTTCGTGTCTGACCAGGGACTCCTCTGACCTTCCCAGAAGCCCCTCTTATGTGTCAATGGGCTCATTCGGCCTGTTCAGAGGTCCTTCCGACCTGGCCAGGGACTGCACTGGCTGCTCTGTCGCCCTGCAGACATGCTCAGGGGCCCCTCTGACCTGCCCAGGGGCCCCTCCAGTCTGGCTAAGAACTCATCCGGCATGTTCAAGGGCTCTTCCCACCGGCCAAGGGACCTTTTCGGTCTAGCCAGGGGCCCCTCTGACTTGCCAGGAGCCCCTCCGATCTACCCAGCGGCTCTTCTGGTCGGTCTGCGCTGGCTGCTTTGTCGCCCTGCCGACATGCTCAAGGGGCCCTCCGACCTGCCCTGGGCCCCTCCGTGCTGGCTAGGGGCCAATTCAGGATGTTCTGACCCACCTACGGGCCCTTTCGGTCTGATCAGGGGGCCTTCTGGCCTGCACAGGGGTTCTTTTAACTTCCCAGGGGCCCTCTGGTCTGTCCAGGGGCCCTCCAACCTGCTCAGGGGCCCTTATGACCTGGCAAGAGACTGCGCTGGCCGCCTTGTCGCCCTGCCGACATGCTCAGAGGTCTCTTGACCTACCCAGGGGTCCCTCTGTGCTGGATAGGGGCCCATTCGACGTGTTCAGGGGCCCTCTGACCCGCTCAGGGGCCCTTGTGGTCTGGCCAGGGGCCTCTTTGACATGCAGAGGGCTCTTTTGAACGTCATAGAGGCCCTCTGGTCTTTCAGAGAGGGCCCTGCTGGCCCTAAAGGACCTCTGAAGTACTCTAAACTCTATAAATACCACGCTTCGCGTAGTAAAGAGCGCATTATACCGCGCTTCGCGCGGTCTCGACGGCCCTTTTCGGCGCGCTGCGCACGCCGAAAAGGGCCCTCGGGCGCCGGAAAGGGTCCTCTTGGCCTCCAGGGGGTAGAGGGGGGACCCCTTGGCTACGTGCCTGGGCCCACGCCACGATCGCGGCCCAGAACGTTAGAGACATTTCAGGACACGTATTTTTGGCGATGATGATTTCTATCCGACAAAAATATATCGGCCGAAGGTTGGGGTGGTGGATTTGGGGTTCACAACTAGCAATAATAAAGAAAGAAACTTAGCAGCTAATTTGAAAAGTATGTGTAGTTGTTCATGTCTCTTTACATAATGGATGACCGCAGAGCAAAACAGATTGTTAACCCTATTTGTAACAGGGGGGGGGGGGGGGCGGATTCCGCTCCCCCTCATGTTTTTCGCAGATATCTCCAGAACGGCTTAGAGCGGGCACATGACATTTTGGACCTTTTCCTGGAATTGAATTCCGCATTTGGAGCCAAAATTTTGAGTTCTTAACCTGAACAGAGGCAGTTCCAGGGCACGGTTTTGGGAGGGTTCAGCGGCGACATTTGGCGATAATACGGAAATGCGATCTTCCCGGTTTCTTCCTAACTTCCTCAAGTATGGAGTTACATCGGTTTACAGTGATTGCAACAAGTACAAATTAGTTGATGTTAATGAAATATCATAAAAATTACATCGCAGAGGCGGTTTCAGGGGCTTGGAAAGGGGGTGGGGTTCCAGGAAGTATTCAATGCTTGGCGGGAAGCCAATAGAGCGATGTAAGGAGCATGTATAGCTATCAAGATGTAAAAGATAGTTTCTCCTTCCATTATTTTCATAATGTATTACATATAGAGTTACAGGGGCGTGTTCAGGCACATGAAGAGGGGGGGGGGGGGGGGTGACTGGCATGGTGATGACGATATGCCAGCGATTACGGCGCAATAGACGGTTAACTTATAATTATATATGCACATATGAGGTCAGGAGAAGGAATAAAGTCAATTTTTTAGAGGCGCGCTCAGGGATGGAAGAAAGGGGGTCATATTATTACAAAGATACTAAGATGCATGAGCCTACAATGACATAACATACTGCAGTTTTCGGATGACACACGCACCACAGGTTACTCTACAAACGATTATGAGATAATAGGCGAGTCCAGGTAGGGTAAAAGGGGGTAAGCAATGTTAATTGAAGTTGTAAGTGAAATAGTCACTGTTGACTAGTTAGTATCATAATAGCGGATAATATACTTATCAAAAGGTCTTGCGCCTCCCAGTTTGGATCCTGGATGCGCCTATGATCAAGTACATTATGCAAAAATGAACTATCTACGATCAGTAACTTATTTATAGTGCTGGATAGCAACTTGACTGCGGTTAATATTTTTTTTCCTAATTGACCTCCCTTTTTCACTAACCTGGTACCGCCTATGGCAAACATATTATTTATAACTGTTTTTTCTAATGTCACAATAACATACCATTTCATTTATAAAAAAAATAAAAAAATAGTTTTATTTCGTATTTACTTCACCCCCCATATTGAGTGACCTGCACAGTGCACACGCCTATTATTTTTTATTTTTCAAAAGTCACCGTCATATATCAATCTCCAATTCAATCGCTATTGATTCCCATTGGTTGTGTTAAAATCGGTTGATAAACATGACAATTGTGTTGGATCACATATACCACTAAAATTTGTAATTTTTGCCCCCCCCCCCCTGTTGCCCCCTATCAAAAATGTCGATTTTTTATATATTTTTTCTCGAAATGTAGATCGTGTTGAGGGGAACCAAACGCCGTTTCATTTTTGAAAATGGGACGGGTAGATCTCGAGATTTCCGGGGGGGGGGGGAGGGGGACGGAATCCGCCCCCCCCCTCCCGTTACAAATAGGGGTAGCCAGGAGCCTGTTGCAAATAGGGTTAAATTGGGACATTTTCGGCCCCGGAGCAAGTTCTTGTAAGGAATATTTTGGCGCCCACTATATATAGTACGTTCGCATTTTTTAACACCCCTGTCATCAAAATAAGGCCTGCACACTGCACAGTGAACTTGGGAAATTTTCGGAAGGCCTTATCTTGGA
>JAXIVJ010019328.1:2500-20022 GCA_036785665.1 Chirona hameri | reverse complement strand
CACCGGAGACACTCTTGGCAGATCTGCCGCGCTGGCATGAGCCTACGCTGCCCGACGTGGCCCTCCACGACTCGCGGCGGCCCAGCGCCGTGCAGCCCGGCCCAGCCTAGCGCCATTTGTACCTTCCCAGAGGCCCGGATTAGTCTCCGAGCGGCACCCGGCGCAGGGCTCTCACGCCGCGCCGTCCCCGTCGGACGAGCTAACGAGCTCTCCACACCTCGGTGGATCTCTGCCGCCGGAGAGGGTGGTGTGGTGGCGTCATCGCCCCGTCACCGCCGGAGGGGGAGGGGGAGGGGGGTGGGGGTGTCATCGGTCATCACTAATGAGGCGGCGCCAATACCCCGGCGGACGAGGCGGCAGCGGCACTGCTGTTGCACTATGGATGTGGCCGGTTAATGGGGCGGGGAGAAGCATGGTGGCATCCGATACCCAGCTAGGTATACCTACCGAGCTGGGCAGGCTGGTGCAGTGTCATGGTAGTGACAACATGGCAGCAATGTGGCGGCTGGAGACGGCACCTTTTTCCTTCTCAAAAACCCAATGCGCACCTATGAATTTGTCAGAACCTATGTCACACCGCAGTGGCATTTTTTTCAGAAAAAGTCGGCATCTTCAGGCATCGGAAATTCGAAAAATGGTAATGATACTAATTGCTTGAACATAAAAGTTGCTTTGATATACTCTCTCTGATATACCTAATTAAGCTATCAGTCGTGATCAAATCTTCAAATTGGCGCACTTAACCTTTGTTTTGTGTTATTGTACCACTCGAAAAAGCTATAGAGGGCCAACAGAGCCCTGACCGTGCTTTTTTAAATTAAAGCCCACGGAAGCTCTGTGGTCTTAGAAAATCCAGTCTAGGAATGTGCGATGAATGAGTGGATTGCATATTAGCACCTGGCGCCCAGTGACTAGAGGAAATAGAAGAATGATCAATGATCATGCCTACACTGAGATTCGTGTCCTATGTGAGACACAACTGGGTATAATAGGCATGTGCTCGCCGGGAAGTTAAACTGATCATCGTAAGCCAGACTGTGATGACTCTGCCAATCGCTCAGTATACGTCCCGACGTAGGCGATTCGAAATGCATGGAGCATTGCAGGCACTCCCAGTTCATGTGGCTGATCGTGCTGTCCGCGAAACATCAAAGTGCTATGGGGATTTCCCATACGAACGTATCATTTGGCATAATTGAGTTTCATCAGGGTTCGCCGTTCCGCTTCTTCATTGCCCGGCGCTCGCGGATCGGGTGGCGAACGACTTCTGAATGACACTTTAGTGACCTCGTCCTGAGGGCTGACCTCTGTTGAGGACTGACCTCAGTTTGAGCTTCCACAGGTCCCTGACTGTATGCCTCAGCTGAGAGCCGTACCCAAATGATTCCGTCTCATCCTGATCGGTATTTGTCAAGTGTGCAACTGACTTCGTGCAACTGACTTCGTGCAACTGACTTCGTGTAAACTATGGTATGTCCCAAGAGCCAATGGAGCTCTTTGATTTAAATAATTCGTCAACAACTAGGTGACAACAAGGCAGTAGTATGTGTAAGTGTAATCATCTTGAGAAATTTGCGTTTGGCATATGCTAGATTAAAGACAACGGCAAATCAAACCTTGTTTGCTTGTTACGTTTAAGATGAGTCTTTCAAACGGACAATCTCCCATTCTTGGAATGCTTCAAATATGAATTGGCTGCTGAAACCAATTGTCATACTGTTCTTAAACAAACATAGTTCTGCCTTTCAAGAGGTTCTTTCGAAATGCATTCGTGCTATCACAGCAACAGATGTCGAGAACATTTAGGGTGTAATATTAACGTAAAACGTTAAGACATCAACGCGACGCGATAAGACTCCATAAAAGAAGAGGAAAAGATCTTGTGAAACCGAAAATGTCCATTCAAAGCAAACGTTTGGAATCGATAACGGATTAGCAATCATGTTCCAAACGAGATCAGTGAGAAAAATAAATGATTCAGATTATATCTTTTGGGCTTAAGCTTCCACGGAACTCCAGTTCACTGATATGACGAATGCGATATTTTCGATGTCTTGGATATTTAAACTAAGAACACTGATGCTAAGGCTAGTTTATTCGTTTAAAATGTATCTTATTCTGATGTGCTTTTTGACTAAGAAGAGATTAGTTCCTAAAATATATATTTTGACTACCAATCCAATCGAATCCAGTAGTTCGTTAATGGTTTTGGGCTCACTGAAACATTCGACCAAAGCTCATTTTCTGCATGCTCTGGACTCGCCGACCATTAGTGTAATTCCATTTGACCGGAATGTGGCAATATCGGTACGAGACACGTGGCACGTTGCCCGTGCCGACACATGCCAGACTGGCCCTAGTTTACCATATGATATGCGGTTTACATTTGTCGGAGCTCACTGTGCGCAGCTTCTGGGCCTTCAGGAGGATGTTACTAAGGGTAGCCTGGTTCGGATGTTACTTTCTCGTAGATGATGATGTTATCCCGTTCCTGTAAATCGTCAGAGGAATTTCACTTTATTTGACAACTTTAATTAAATTTCATCGCACACGGCCGTTGTTTCCGTCATTTTCAAGCCAAAATATGTTTTGTGTTCAATTATTTGAGTCCTAGATAACCGTTCGTAACGTTACTACAGTTATCTATGTTTGAGACTTTGTTTTATCAAAGCAAAATATATGGAATTTCTTGAATAATAGATACTGGTTAATTTTTATGCACGCAATTATTAAACACAAATTATTCACGCACCATAAGTCTCAACCCTCGCCCTACGGGAGCTTTTTTCACCTTCGCCCTACGGGGGGGGCTGACAGGCCCCCGGTTAACTTCCAAACCAAGCAACTTAGAGCAATGCGGTGAGTACCAACATGTTGCCTGTCATGAGAGTAATCTAACAGTATGCGATTTTTAGGTTTTAGGGCAACGGGTGACCTTCCAGGTCAAGTGAATGACCTCGGACTTACCACGTCCAGAACAGTGATTTTGCTCTTCAGAAAACCTAAAAATTAGAAATTGATAAATGTAAATAATAAGGCATGTTCCTAGACCAGTTTTGGCTCAGAGATACAGAAAAGGTAATTATTTGTTCGTATCTTGTCAAAAAAAGTCAAAAAAAAGTTATTAAAAAAAATGACGTCATCAGTTTCTTACACTTAGGGAGCCATCAATCAGTCAGAAATGAAGATATTGCTTTGAAATTTGGTATGAGTATTCTCCATACTCAGTTCTCTCACATATATTCCGGTTTTCCAACATCTTCGAAAATGAAAATGAATCTTCGAAATCTGATCGCATGGGGCCCCTTGAGTCAATTGGCCCTCTCCTGGGCAAATTTCTGGCTACGCCCCTGTCCATGGATCCACATTTTTTCACCCTGTCTTCCTGTAAAACGTAGCATGATCATCGGCTGATGGAGCTTGTAGGTGAGCATGGAATGAACACATGTGTGTTGTTTTTAACATGCTGCATTTCATCGACGATGTAGCTCAGCCGCCAAATAGACCGACGATGTAGCTCACCAAATACTTTGTGTATACCTAGAAGTTGTTCAACATCAAGTTTCTAATGTTCCGGTTCGTGTTGCAATCTATTCCCATCTAGAGTAAGTTTCCCAGCCTGGAGATTGTTGGCTTTGTGCACATGGTGTCGTTATGAATATTAAGGGTGGGCAAAAACATCACCATTGCACCACTAGCGATGTTAGCGTTCTAAGTTACAATGGTAAACCGCTGAAAAATTGTATAATTGCAGCACATAACTAGATTTACGGACCCGATTTTGTCTCATGCCTGCAAGTCATTTGAGCTAGCTGTAAAATCTTAAAGTTCACCTTTAACATGGAATTTGTAGAGCAGATCGAAAAATGGGCTGTGTGAAGGAAAAAAAATAGTTCCCTACGCTAAGTAATTTCGACACAGGACTAGTGGGCTTCTTTTAGAAGACGATGGTTCGTGCCCCGAGCGAGGCACGAAACTTGTTTCGGGTCCTCACAACGGTTGTTTACGTTACAAGCAGCCTGCGTATATATGCCTAAAGTCCGTCGTTATTGTGTGCAATAGTTTCCATATCCAAGCTACCATATGCATGACGTCATAATTGTCATGAAGTTTTGTATGGCCATGAAGGAGAAAAGAGAAACAAGACCATTTTTCGACGGATTTCCATCTACTGTCCAAACAAATGCCATATTAGTTTTTTTCAACTCGAAATGCACCGTATAGCCAAATTTCAAGACAACTTTCAAGGTCACCTATTCCCTTTAACCGTTGTGAGAATCGCTTGACAGAACAAGGCCATATCGCCATCATGCATATAGACACACTTATCACGAATACCCCATGTCCCCACGCGCTCTCCATTGCACCCTGCTGACGGTAGCTAGAGAGGTTCCGCTCACCATAGCTGGCCCGCCCGTCCAGCCCCGCACGGACTCTCCCTCCCCCACCGGCATCGTGTCGTCTCGGGGGAGGGGGGGGGGGGGGGGGCGCCCATAGTCTGCTCTCAATGCGAGGCGGCGGCGGCCGGCGCGCCGCCTCGTGGGCCCCACACGTCCGACCGCCAGCCGCCCGGCAAATTAGCATTATAATGTCCATCCTTTGACGCTCGCCAAGAAGGGATGAATTTACAGAGCCGAAGAAAGCGGCGGGCGCAGCTGTCTGGTGGCGACAAGCCCCGCTCCCCGCCGGAGCCGGCGGCGGCCCGCTCGTCCGGGGACCCATTGCAGGGCCCAATTAGCTGACTCGCTTTTTCCGGAGCACTATTTCTTCATTTAAATCCCCTGCCGGTGGCTGGACCCATTCATTACCAACGGGAAATTACAACTTTTCCTATTAAAACACTGGCGGAGGGTCCGTCTCTGCGGTGCGCCGGCTGGAAAGTTGGAGGAGCGCCCAGTCATTAATTGTCAGTGCGATTGATTTTTGCGTCGGGTGCTGAGCTGTTTTTGCAGCGTAACGATTCGACGACGCAGAATGGGCCCGTGGGGGAATCTGAAGCGGTGATGGCAGTGGCGTGACGAGCGCTGCCGGTGTCACGTGAGTCAGGTCAGGTCATATGGTAACCTTAAGCGTCTATTCTTATGCATTCATTGTCTTGTTACCGTTGTTTAGCCAAACGTTGTTCTCCCGCATATTTCCACTAGCTGGAAGAGTTCTCTAGCTCATATAAAATCCACCTCGCTCCAATGTCCACGGCTGGTTTGTCAAGTCCAAGAAGCGATGTCTGGCGCGTCGCTCCGCAGCATAATCAGGCCATAGTTCGATGCAAGTGCGCCTCATTTGTGTGCTCATGTAAGAGCTGCTGTCTCGCCTTTCGCGTCTTCTCGCTAATCATGCAATCTATGTCATGAAGGATGCTCTTCCAGGTCCTTACCTGCAACGGTTCGCGCATTAAGGCCCTTCAAGTTCCGATGTCCGCGTCATGTGATAATGGACAAGTTACCAGGAAAGCATATGAGTATGCAAGAATTCCTGTCGCCGACACCGGTGCACGGGTTGTACCATGAAGACGCGACGGCGTCTGACTCAGCGTACGTGGTGAGGCTCTGAAGAGGAACAGGAAGCCGAGGTACCCCAGCCAGCGGTACTTCAATGCATTCACTGCCGACAGTATATGCATGCAGTGAGAATGTTTTCTCTCAAGGCCGGCAGCCATTACCAGGCAATGAGGCCCTGCTTGCTGCTCGCTAGGCCCCGCTCTGGTCCAGTGACGCAATGTACCATGCTGCTACACTGCAGAACAAACCAATAACACACGACGCTAACAAAGGGGATGCAGTGCGGCGTTTGAGCCAGGTTCTGACGGACGGGTAGCGGTGCCCCATGTTGCAGTCTGGGGCCGAGACACTGTGTCTCGTATTCCTCACTGAACTTGTTGGCTCATCCCAGAGGTTGACTATCAACTCAGCCTATGTGAACATTTGGATGTTGTAGACTTGTACTTAATGAGTTAGACTCATTTGGTTCTCGCTAGATTGTGGAATGCTGGCCGTTTGTCTTAAAAGCTTCTGGTTTAGAACCTAAGAACCTATGCCTAATACTTAATAGCTTGTACTTCTGGGCAACTTATATTTGTACAAGAATGGAACAATCGAAGGGTGCCTATACCTCATGGATAGTATCGCGTCAACATATAGGACGTTCCCACTTCCCTGCATGACTGAACTCCGTTATGAAAAGTTAATTTTGTATGCGTCTTAACACAATCATAATCACAACACAATCCTGATCATCGCATGTGAAGCGCCTCAAGCCGAAACAGGTACACATGTGAAGCATTTGACAAACAATGTCTGGGCCGCTCCTCTCATAGCACCAGCTAGCTGTGGTCACACATCGCCACACACACACTGGGAACCTGACCTGGGTCGGAACGTGCAGTCAGGCTGGACCCGGTGAGACAATATTACACAGCAGCTGCGGCGTCAGGTACGTCATACATCACATGCCACGCGAGCTCCACTGATCTGTGGTGCCTTGACGCTTCCGAGCGCGTTAACATAGCTGTTCTCATTACCTATAACAAAACCAGCTGAGCCGAAATAAATGTCTTACTCCGCTATAGGAGGCTGGAAAGACGCCCCTGTCCCCGCGATCGTGCGTACCAGCCGTCGCGCTGCCGCGTTGCGGAGTTTCATCTCGTCTTGGCGAGTCGAAACGAGGCGAGTTGCACCCAGCGAGGCGCCTCGTCCACCGTCTCCTCGGCCATCGGTTTAGAGGGGCGCCGGTCCACGGCTCCCCTCTAAAAAGCGTGCCTCATAATCGCCGGTCCGGTTGTTTCATCCCCCGGGCAGGTCACGTGACTGTTTCATCCCCGGGCAGTTATTTCGGCGGTGCATTTTTACGGCGCCCAATGTCCCCCAGCCCTAATCATAACTTATTGAAATGGCTACGTCGGACGCGCGCTGGAATGGTCTCAGGGGTGTCCACGCAATTTGAAGCAACGGATCTTTTTCATACACAGATTCAGGGCGACGGTTCAGCCTTTGGCAAGGCGTCCGAGACGCAGTTAGGCGCGATTTGCCTTCGATTGTCACAGGCTATGCGGCGAACGCGCTGTCGACGACTGTACCCGCCCTCTCCAAGACTGTTTGTCAACTGCAGTTATTAAAAAATCGAAGCAGAAATGAGACAAGCGCGGACGGGGAGGGGAACACAAAGGGGACGCGTGCGCCGGGAATTTTTTATCAGCGGATCTCGGGTGGGGACAGCAGTGCGCGTGGACTGCCGACGTGCGTGCCGCGCGGAATGCTGTGGCCGACGGCCGCGCCGGAATGCGAGCCATGCGTTACGCAGGGCGACGCGCGGCTCGCGCGCAGCGGTCAGCGCAGACGCGCAGTCAGGGCGCAGGGCGCGGGAATTCCGGAGCACATATCGCGGTAGCCGAGCCGGGAGATTCCGGCCGTCAGTGTGGTGATAATTCACACGCATAGTCCCCACCGCAGGCACCGCAGGTACTGCTGTGCATGGCAGGATGGGTAATGGATGAAGTGCTAACCCTCGCCCTACGGGAGGGGGGGGGGGGGGGGGTCCTAAAATGACCCTCCCCTGAGGTTTTTCTTGAATAACTTTTTACACATGCGGCGCATCTTACTGGCATTTTCAGTAGCTGAGTTTACAACAATTATACGTATTCTATTAAAATGTGAAGTGTATAGGACTATTATATCGTGACTTATGACCTTTTCGTCAAGGTCATGTCATTGTAGTGGTGCATCCAGGTTTCGAGTGGAGGGGGGGGGGGGGGGGTCGCTCCGTTTCGTCAGCGACAAGTTGTTGACCGGGGAGGTGGCGTCAGGTCGTCAGCGCAGAGTCATTGAGCGGGGGGGGGGGGATGGCGTCGGATCGTCAGCGGGAAAGGTCTTTGAGCGTGGGGGGGGGGGGGGGGGGGGGGTCGGGTCGTCAGCACGAAAGTTTCGTTGAGCGGGGGAGGGGGTAAATCTCGCATTCCCGGAACAAAAATCACAACCTCCGGGAACGGTTGGGGGATATGCATTTGCCTACCGATTTTTCGTTCGGGGGGGGGGGGCAATTGTGGCATTCCAGAACAGATCGACCAAAATAATCTCTAAATAACATCTCATATTTCGATAAAACTACGTGTCTGGGGTTATTTGGGCTGTTGATTCACTCTGTGAACTTTTCAGCCTCGTCCGTCAAATTATTTTCGAGTTACAGCCTCGGGAAACTTTGTAATGTCAAGCAAAACTCAAATTTTCAGCGGACAATATCTCCCATCTAAATCAGTAAAACGCCTTAATCGGCGGTAACCGAGCGGTATCTGTTGCTTCCCTGGAACAAACTACATACAAAATAAGTTTTATTACATTTGTCATGATCTCCTTTCTCGAATTCGCCAAAAGGGAGTACGTCCTGAGCGATGCATGTTTCATCGTATAAATTAATGCTTAGATAAATCAAACCATTTTTTATCAAGAATTAATTTGGTTCATTTCGACGTTTGCATGCGCCACGCGCTGTGGTATCACTCCTATCAGAAAGCACTATACAAAAATCAAAATTGATTTGATGGCCCTATCCAATGGTGAAAACTCGATCTCAATCGAAGCAGTGGTTGCAAAGTTATTAGCTTCCAAAAAGCGTCTGTACGGCCGTGTCGGGCCGTGTCGGGCCGGTTCGGGCCGGGTCAAATGTAAATTTGTCTGGTAAGTTGACGATAAACCTCACGGGCGCTTCGCGCCCGCTCGGTAATCACCAGAACCATCAGGAACAATATATTATTATGATGTAATCATTTTTGGAAATTCGGAAATTTTGCTATTTCAACACGTGATCTCAGGTCAAATCACGTGATTTTATAATGTGGTCTTTAAAATTCGGATTTTTTCCATTCCAGAATGGACATCGATACATAAACCTTCGATGCTAGAAAATTGGTGGTATTTTTGTTTTTCTAAATATAATATGTATATTTTTGTACTTGGAAAAATCATGGTCACCAGCACGTCTTTGGTAATAACTTTGCACGTAATTGTGCCAGAGAGCTCAATTAAACGGCATTATGCCTAGGTATCTCGTCGACCTGCTTTCAATTATATACATCAGCCCTGTAGTCGCTCTGTGACCTCAAGGTCACGTGACCAGAGGTCACTCGGTGCAGTCCACGTCAGATCGACCAAACCATAACATTCTACTTCTCACATTTCGATTGAACTAGGTGTCGGGGGTTATCTGGGCCGTGCATTCACGCTGTACAATTTTCAGCCCCGTCCGTCGAACGGTTTGCGAGTTATAACTTTAGGCATCTCTTTAATGTCGCACAAAGGTTTAATTTTCTTCGGGCGATATATATCGGAATATATTCTATACATAATTCGAATGATATAAAACTATGCATCATCAGAATCGCCATGAACCACAAATTAATGTAATGTAATAATGTAATGTATTAATGTAATGTGTGTGAACTCGAATGGAAAAGTGTCGAAATTTTGGCATGTGACCTCAGGTCAGGCCACGTCATTTCGTTATGTTCTCAGTTAAAATTATTTTTCTTAGGTGGAATAGGAGGGTGCAAGCCCTTTGAATCACGTGTCAACCTATTTCGCTCAGTGATCAAGACTACATGATGACATAATTAAATATTTCGCCGATAGAGGCGTCTGTGGGTCCACAAGATATCAATTTTTCTCCTCGCTATTTCCAGACCGAGAATGTTATAAAAATAGCTAAAAGTGCCTTCCAGAGAAAAAAAGAGTTAAATTGTGCTAAATAAAACGAACAATACCAACAAATTATCTATTGTATAATCAAGCCAGGTCATTTGGGAAATCAACATCAGGGGACGTGACCTTGAGGTCTTGGAGTGACCTGTGGGGTCATGCTATGCATCATTGAATGCAGCTCGACGAGACAGATATAATGCTGTTGAGTTAAGCTCTCTAGCACAATAATTATGTGCAAAGTTATTACCAAAGACCATGATTCCTCCCCCAAAAAAAGGGAAAAGCCTATCTCCAATTTCTTACCATCGAAGGCCAATATATCGAAGTCGATTCTGGCAAGAAACAAATTCCGAATTTTAAATGGCCACATGGTAAAATCATGTAATCTGACCTAAGATCACATGTGGGGCATTCCACAGTAAGACAACCGGTGAGTGCCGTCTGACCATTATTTATTTTCTTGAAAAATTGTGCATTGGGGGTTTCAAGGGCGGGGAATTCATTGGTGGTGACCACAAAATCCCCCCCAATTTTTTTTTTAAATACGGCCTTCTGTATTTTCCCACGTTCACTGTGCAGGCCTACTTTTGACTACCAATAAATAACTCTGATACAAAAACAAACACGATTTTGAAAACTTTTTTATTTGGATCAGGGTTAGTCGAAGAACAATTTGGCAATCACGGGTTTTCGATTTTTTTTGTTTTGTCACGTGACCTCGTGACCTACTTTTTGCGCCGTGACCTTACCTGTTGGAAACTGAAATTAACATTTTCGTCTGATGACGATTTCAGCTCCATTGATGTACTTTCGTATAAAAAAGATCAAAAAGTGGGATTTGACCTGTAAAACCTACTTTTGGGGACTTCCACAGTAAGACAACCTTTTTTCCAAATTTGCCGTCCGACCATTTTTAATTTTCTTGAAAAGTTGTGCACTGAGGGTTTCAAGGGCAGGGAATTCATTGGTGGTGACCAAAAATAGAAGAAGAAAAAAACAGATGAGGCCTTCCGAAAAATTTCCCAAGCTCACTGTGCAGGCCTAATTTTGACGGCCAATAACTCAGAGACTAAACAAACGATTTTTATTTTTGGATTGTTTGGATCGGGATTAGTCAAACAACAATTTGGCAATCTCGGATTTTCTATTTTCATTTCGTCACGTGACCTCGTGACCTACATTTTGCGCCGTGACCTTGACCTGTTGGAAACTGAAATTATGTTTTTTTTTTGTCTCGTATGATGACGATTTGAGCTCCATTGATGTCCTTCCGTATAAAACAAAATCTAAGAAGTGGGATTCGACCTGTAAAAACTACTTTTGAGCCTTGCAATTCACGCAATTCGCTGTTTGGGTACGTTACGTTGTATTGACCTGGCAGGTCATATGGCGACCTGATGTCGGTGCAACAGGCACCAACCGAGAGGTTTTGTCGTCAGTAGTGACTTTGGACTTCGTTTCGAAAGCGTATGTCAAGTAGATGCGAAGTTATCGACGGACAGGTGCCCAAACAGCGTATTATATCAGCATTGCAAGACTCAAAAATTATTTTGACAGGTCGAACCCGACTTTAGTTTTATTTTGTATACGAAAGGACATCAATAAAGCTCAAATCTGCATCAGTCGGAAATTTTAACTTCAGTTTCCAACAGGTCAAGGTCACGGCGCAAAAATTAGGTCACCAAATCACGTAACCAAAACCAAATCGAAACTCCGTGATTGCCAAATTGTTCTTCGACTAATCCTGATCCAAACGATTTTTTTTAAATCAAAATCGCTTTTTTAGTCTCGGAGTTATTGGTCGTCAAAATTAGGCATGCACAGTGAACTTGGGAAAATACGGAAGGTCGTATCATGGAAAAAAAAATTTGGTTACCACCAATGAATTCCCCGCCCTTGAAACCCCCCGTGCACAACTTTTCAAGACAATTAAAAATGGTCGGACGGCAATTTTTTTTTTTGGTTGTCTTACTGTCTTTTTTGGTTGTCTCCCCATGTAAAAATAAAACAAAATCGTATTTTCGAAGAAAGATTTACCCGCCACTGCACCAGGACAAAATCACAACCTGCCGGATCGGTTGGGGTGGGGGGACAAAAACATACGTTTGCCTACCGATATTTCGTTTGGGGGGGGGGCAATTGCCCATGTTGCCCAACCGTAGATCCGCCACCGCATGTCAGACCGCAAAGGGCCATTGATCTGACCCAAAAGGTCACCAGTTGACCTAGATACTCAAAATGGGATGTCTTTAGATTGTACTTATGACAGACAACCCGTTACTTTTTACAGTGTCTCTCTATCTCTCTCCGTTCGGAAGTTATACTAAGCGCCCTGTACATGTGCTGTAATGCACAACGCATAACAATTATCAACTATGGTGACAATTTCAGTAACCTAGGAGGTTATTAACTGGCCCAGACCAAAAATCGATATGCTGACGATAGCTAATGCAACGACCAACATTTTAACGCTAACCAAATTATTGTATACTCATCACTTTGGCAATGACGACGGACAGAGCAAAATCGCTATTTTTGGACGTGGTCGATCTAAGGTCATTCACTTGACCTGGAAGACCATCCGTTGACCAGAAACCTAAAAATTGCATACTTTTAATTCCTATCATGCCAAGCAACATGCTGGTTCTTCCCGCATTGCTCTATGTTGCTTGGTTTGGACGTTAACAGGGGGTCTTTTTAGGACCCCCGTAGGGCGAAGGTGTGAAAAAAGGTGCCCGTAGCGAGAGGGTTAAGGCAGCGGCTTTGTTCTCCATGATTCGTGGAATGTGATGCATACTAGTTATTGGGGCTTTACGTCCCACTGCTCCTTATTGATATTGAAGGCGTTCGAGGACGACATGCACATTGCACACATATGGGTTGTGTCTGCACTGGGAGCGGACGAGGCTCGAACCTGGGACTTTTTGGTCAACAGACGAACGTTCTGCCCGCTACACTACGGCCACTCCGGACAATATCGCAGGTGCATTGGATGTCCTATAGTTCAACTTTAATCCTGTAATAATAATTCAGTGCCTAAAATACAGTATTTGAAGAATGACAAATCCGGATAAATCATTAAGGCATGTAAAACGGCAAATTGCATTTGTTTCAGAGCCGTATTTTCCCTTAAGTAGCACTGAAATGCTGGATACCTGCTTCTGCTGCGCGGTGTTCCACTTTTAGCTTCTTTACTGTTGGGAAATTATTCAGCCATTGCTAATGTCTGACTCACCATTCAAAGTTTCCACTTGTCTCCCACATTTCCCCTCCAGGAACATCACTTTATTAACGAAATAATTTGTCATAAGAAACGGCGTATCTTTCGTGATAACTCGACAAAACGGAAAATCTTTCAACTCCAGAGCCGGCAATGAATGCACTTCCTCATCTCGCAATGTTGGGTGCCTTCTGAACGTCCTGAAAGCAAACCGGAAAACAAAAATCATACCTGCAAGTCACTTTTCCGAAATATAGTAATGTGGAGGGCGCCTAATGTCGGGCTGTGAATGGTGAGGTTTTCCACGGCCATACATATTTATATATTTAGCGCTTCCCGTAATTACGATGCTGATTGAAACGTAGTGGCACCATCATTTGTCACAGTAGCCTGGCATAACCTTACGGTTCCAAGAGTGTATTACTTACGGATGGATGCATATTACCGGATGTTTGGTTGCAAGTTAGCTGTCTCTCGGAAATATGTTCACCACCACTTTTGTAGCACTAACAGTGCATAGGTGCAATGGCAAGAGGAGTGATGATCGATCTTACTCAATTGTCATGTTCCTTTATGTCTAGTCCCGCTGCTGCTGGATTTTATGATTTGGATGCACACATTTATAATATATGCAAGTAAATTGTCTCTTCAACTGCAATAATTGTCTCAAAGAAAAGGACGTTCACTCTAAAATATAAATTTGACCCCAAAGGTAACAAACGAGTCTTAAAATATCGTTTGATGATCCATACTTTTGTGTGGTTTTGAAAGGCAACTTTGTATTTGTAGAGAACGAAATGAAACCAAGATAGCTGGTGTCAAATCAAACTTATAGATTACTGGTATTTTGCCGCGATGTGGCTTATGAAATTAAATAATGCACAAGTGTCTCTAAGTTTCTTTCAAATATTTTGTTATCAGGGGACCAGGGGAACGTGGTCACGATGATACCATTAACGAGCGTATTGATAAAAAGTCATCCAAGTTCCGCTGTAATGCGATGTTCGTCCTATTTTAGCAGCTTCGAATTTGCATTATTCCGAATTTACCAGAGACATTCGAATTCAACTCAGTTTTAATTATATTCTTAATTCAAATAACCTAACGATTCTAATTTATTTGAATTGCATGCGAAATCAAACTAATCCTTGATTTAAATTCACACACCAATAACAATACAGGTAATTGCGAAGGTAATTGCCAGTGTGGCCATGGCTCTCAGCAATTGTGCAAATTCGCTGGAGTTGCAACTACATAGTGACAGTAGAAATTATATTTCAAAACCTGCTGAGTCACTCAAGGTTTGTATAACTCCCATGCATTCGTTAATGATCACACTTGCAATGTGTGAAACGTGAGCTACTACGCCTTCTCAGAGGGTCCGCCATTTTTACTGCCGGATCAGGGTCCTGCAGCACGACAAATGTAATATATTGGCACGTCAAATGACTCCTTTAGATCAGCTTGTCGTGATACCGATTACGGACAGAATGCGGATGCTCAGGGTGCCTTTAAAAATCATACTCAATCACTGTCAAACTAAGCAGTAACCTCGCTTTGGTTTAATCTGTGACTGACAGCACCCCGAGGGATATTTATGCTTGGGAAATAAGACAGGTTGAACAACCAGAACGATCCTAGTATAGGCAACATGCATCTGCAGATCGCTCGGCACTGCAGAGCGTGAATGGCGCTGCGCTTAATGAATAATGCATACAGATGACCTCCAAAGTGCACACAGGACATGCTATTCAGTGATGTGCGGGGGCGGTGTGGCATGTGGGTGGGGGCATTGTTTTGGAAGCACAAACGACAACAGCCAAGGGGTAAAAACCAAAAGTTGTTGATTCTCTCTTGCGCATTAATGTCTACGCAATCCTATGAGTTGGACTAATTGTTTTTATTTTCTCGTATCTTTGTTTAATTTTACACCGTTTGTGTACTTCGGCAGCGGTGCCTCTCACTTCCAACCCTTTAATGAGTGTGGGTGAGTTTAATGAGTGAAATGAGTTTAATGAGTGTGGGCACGTAATTGTCACCGTTTTCATCATGCTACAGCTACGATAATAAATTACTGACGTAGACATCATTAATGCATTAAACTCGATGAACCTTTCGATTTCGAATGATATCCTTTTTGTGAACTGATGATAACTAATTGCAGAGCCATCTGGAATTTTGAGCAGGCATATTGTTTACGCCTCAGCCCGGTAGTAAATCTACGTATGATCAACGGAAGACATGTCGCTGGTAATTTGCACGGTGCCAATAGAACGTTCCATCACCAACACTATACTCTCTGCCAATCCCACTTTATGCATATCGCTGTAGGTAGTTATGATGTAGGTAAATACATTCGGAGCGTGATTTATTATTATCATCCGGACCAGCAACATTAAATTATGACCCGAGGACGTCCCTGGCAACGAATATCATGTCCAAACTGACACTTAGAAATTCCCCTGCCCTCGCCGTTTCCATCGATTCATTTTCGTCGATGAGCCAGTCACTTTGTCGTCGATGAGCCAGTCATGTTTGTCACTTTGTCGTCGATGGGCCAGTCATGTTTGTTACTTTGTCGTCGATGAGTCAGTCATGTTTGTCACTTTGTCGTCGATGAGCCAGTCATGTTTGTCACTTTGTCGTCGATGAGCAGTCATGTTTGTCACTTTGTCGTCGATGAGCCAGTCATGTTTGTCACTTTGTCGTCGATGAGCCAGTCACGTTTATTACTTTGTCGTCGATGAGCCAGTCATGTTTGTCACTTTGTCGTCGATAAGCCAGTCATGTTTGTCACTGTGTCGCTCAGAGTGGAACGTGCCATACGGAGCCGATTTAATTCGAGCTTCCAGCTCACATCAGCTGGCTTTCCTGGAAACCATAAGCTTTTGGCGATATATAATATCTAACAGCATTCTCCCAGTATGGCGTCATGCTGACTATATTGTCTCATTTCCAAGCATGCAAACCCATCAAAGCTCATGCCGGTGACATCATTGAGCAGAATCCAGGATGTTAGCTGACTGGTCAGTGATTTGTAAGCTTGATGTGATATATCTGTATAGAGGAGAAGATGACATTTACAAAATTGTATGATGAATACTTGAATGAATGGAGTAATCACTCAAGAACAAGAACTCCAAAACCAACCCAAGCAACGCATCTACCTCTACCATGGAAGGTATTGGGTCCCGAGCTCAATTTTAGGAGATTAGATGGCTTAGTGCCGCACCTCTTAACACAACAATACCAATAGTCACCCTGTGAATGAACATTGCAAAGTTCATTGAGTCGTGTTTCTCATTCAGCTCCACGCACCTTCTCCATTCTCTCATCCTTCTCAACCTACACCCTCGACACTCTTTCACTCTTTCACTCACACACTGCCAACTCAACCTTTACGTCGTGCCTGCTGGCGTTCACGACTTACCCCCTCGTGCCTCGTCACGGTGCTCCGTGTTAGCCTACACTGGCGGATCCAGGGGGGGGGGGGGGCATTTAGGGCGCCCCCCCTCGTCACGGTGCTCACTCGTCACGGTGCTCCGTGTTAGCCTACACTGGCGGATCCAGGGGGGGGGGCATTTAGGGCGCCCCCCTCGTCACGGTGCTCACTCGTCACGGTGCTCCGTGTTAGCCTACACTGGCGGATCCAGGGGAGGGGGGCATTTAGGGCGCCCCCCCCCCCCTCGTCACGGTGCTCACTCGTCACGGTGCTCCGTGTTAGCCTACACTGGCGGATCCAGGGGGGGGGGGGGCATTTAGGGGCGCCCCCCCCCCCTCGTCACGGTGCTCACTCGTCACGGTGCTCCGTGTTAGCCTACACTGGCGGATCCAGGGGGGGGGGCATTTAGGGCGCCCCTCCCCCCCCCCCCCTCGTCACGGTGCTCCACTCGTCACGGTGCTCCGTGTTAGCCTACACTGGCGGATCCAGGGGGGGGGGGCATTTAGGGCGCCCCCCCCCCCCCTCGTCACGGTGCTCACTCGTCACGGTGCTCCGTGTTAGCCTACACTGGCGGATCCAGGGGGGCATTTAGGGCGCCCCCCTCGTCACGGTGCTCACTCGTCACGGTACTCCGTGTTAGCCTACACTGGCGGATCCAGGGGGGGGGGCATTTAGGGCGCCCCCCCCCCCTCCCTCGTCACGGTGCTCACTCGTCACGGTGCTCCGTGTTAGCCTACACTGGCGGATCCAGGGGGGAGGGGGCATTTAGGGCGCCCCCCCCCCCCCCGTCACGGTGCTCACTCGTCACGGTGCTCCGTGTTAGCCTACACTGGCGGATCCAGAGGGGGGGGGGCATTTAGGCCCCCCCCCCCCCCCCCCCGTCACGGTGCTCACTCGTCACGGTGCTCCGTGTTAGCCTACACTGGCGGATCCAGAGGGGGGGGGGGGGGCATTTAGGGCGCCCCCCCCCCCCCGTCACGGTGCTCACTCGTCACGGTGCTCCGTGTTAGCCTACACTGGCGGATCCAGGGGGGGGGGGGGCATTTAGGGTGCCCCCCGTCACGGTGCTCACTCGTCACGGTGCTCCGTGTTAGCCTACACTGGCGGATCCAGGGAGGGCATTTAGGGCGCCCCCCCCCCCGTCACGGTGCTCACTCGTCACGGTGCTCCGTGT
>JAXIVJ010019327.1:10000-20023 GCA_036785665.1 Chirona hameri | reverse complement strand
ATCTTTTTTGGATACCAAGCCAAAGTATTTCCTATTTTTACTTTATTATTGTTAAGTGTAAGGAAATGTCGTGCAAACAGAAGAAGAAAAAAAGTTAAAAAAATGTAAAGAAGGTATAGGTAGGGGCACCACTGCAATTGATGACCTCCCCCCCCCCCCCGGCCATTGAATATTTCCTGGACCCGCCCCTGGTCGGTGGAGGAGGGTACGTCACGTGAACTCGCGCCAGATACTGTCCGGTAACACACCCACTCACACTCGTCAGCAGCGGGGAGCTGGTGTCTCGGCAGGCGGGGCAGGTCGGGCCAGTGTTGGAGTTGGATCGGGTGGCCCGTCTCCTGAGCCGATCAGGCTGCTGATCATGGTCCAGGTCCATAGTCCAGGTCCCATGGTCCGATGGTCTGATGACCGAGGACCAGTGATCCGATGACCCGATGACCCGATGACCCGATCGTCAGTAGCTCTGTCAGCAGCTCTGTCAGCAGCTGTCAGCAGTCGGCACCGCCGTTGGTCCTGACCAGCGTCCGGTCTGTCGGACCTGTCATCCACCGTACACCTGCGCGCCAGTGGCTCGGAACAATAGTCTGTAATGAGAGCAGTGTGAGCTTTGTCCTTTGGCGTTTCACTAGCGTCAGCGTTTCGTCAGCCACGAGACATCAGGAGAGACCGTCTGAGGTGTCGAGTTCGAGTTCGTCTGGGCCGTCGGGGGGTTGTCGGGATGGAGTTTCGTCGGGTACAGTCGAGCCGTCATGAGGATGGGTTTGCCGGGAGGGGTTGTCGGGATGGAGATTCGTCGGGTACAGTCGAGCCGTCATGAGGATGGGTTTGCCGGGAGGGGTTGTCGGGATGGAGATTCGTCGGGTACAGTCGAGCCGTCATGAGGATGGGTTTGCCGGGAGGGGTTGTCGGGATGGAGATTCGTCGGGTACAGTCGAGCCGTCATGAGGATGGGTTTGCCGGGAGGGGTTGTCGGGATGGAGATTCGTCGGGTACAGTCGAGCCGTCATGAGGATGGGTTTGCCGGGAGGGGTTGTCGGGATGGAGATTCGTCGGGTACAGTCGAGCCGTCATGAGGATGGGTTTGCCGGGAGGGGTTGTCGGGATGAAGATTCGTCGGGTACAGTCGAGCCGTCATGAGGATGGGTTTGCCGGGAGGGGTTGTCGGGATGGAGATTCGTCGGGTACAGTCGAGCCGTCATGAGGATGGGTTTGCCGGAGGGGTTGTCGGGATGGAGATTCGTCGGGTACAGTCGAGTCGTCATGAGGATGGGTTTGCCGGGAGGGGTTGTCGGGATGGAGATTCGTCGGGTACAGTCGAGCCGTCATGAGGATGGGTTTGCCGGGAGGGGTTGTCGGGATGGAGATTCGTCGGGTACAGTCGAGCCGTCATGAGGATGGGTTTGCCGGAGGGGTTGTCGGGATGGAGATTCGTCGGGTACAGTCGAGCCGTCATGAGGATGGGTTTGCCGGGAGGGGTTGTCGGGATGGAGTTTCGTCGGGTACAGTCGAGCCGTCATGAGGATGGGTTTGCCGGGAGGGGTTGTCGGGATGGAGTTTCGTCGGGTACAGTCGAGCCGTCATGAGGATGGGTTTGCCGGGAGGGGTTGTCGGGATGGAGTTTCGTCGGGTACAGTCGAGCCGTCATGAGGATGGGTTTGCCGGGAGGGGTTGTCGGGATGGAGATTCGTCGGGTACAGTCGAGCCGTCATGAGGATGGGTTTGCCGGGAGGGGTTGTCGGATGGAGTTTCGTCGGGTACAGTCGAGCCGTCATGAGGATGGGTTTGCCGGGAGGGGTTGTCGGGATGGAGTCGAAATAGGCCAACAGTCGGACGTCTTTCACATTGCCATATGAACAGCACTAACGCTACCAAGATACTACCGCATCGTAGTGACCGACGCAACGGGAGCAGTGACAGTCCTGTACTGTTGACTGGAACAGTGACAGTTCTGTAGTGTTGACTGGAACAGTGACAGTCCTGTAGTGTTGACTGGAACAGTGACAGTCCTGTAGTGTTGACTGGAACAGTGACAGTTATTTAGTGTTGACTGGAACAGTGACAGTTCTGTAGTGTTGACTGGAACAGTGACAGTCCTGTAGTGTTGACTGGAACAGTGACAGCCCAGTAGTGTTGACTGGAACAATGACAGTCCTGTAGTGTTGACTGATACGCGTTTTCAGACCATGAATGTGTCTTTTCAAAACAGACAGTGACCCCGTTTACATGAGTGAGCGAAACTGACGATAAGCAAAACATACGTAATTTTTACTCATGTAAACGGGTCCTGGCGGGGAGAAACTGACGATCTGGCTTATCGTAAATTTACACTAGCGCTATCGGAAATTTACGTTAGACAACTGACAACGAAACGTATGAACTATTCTTTCATTTTGTTTGTAGATATTTTACAGAAATTTAGTTAAAATCGGAAAGCTTGTTAAAAATAATATGCGGAATATTTGTATTTATGGTCTCAAAATTTTTTGTAACTAATAATTTTACACTATATGTCGAAGGATGCGGGTGGCGGCGAACGATGGAGAGGAGCATCCGCCGGCTGGCGCCGACAAACAATTACGGAACGGGCGCCAGCGGGAGTCCCGCCGGTCGGCGTGGGGAAAGCCGGCCCTCGTTCCGTAATTAACGGGGGGCTAAACTGACGATAAGGGAGGGGAGACTGGGCCTGTTTTGACGGGCGCTGGAGTCGGGTCATTTATCGTAAATTTACGCAGACACCGGCGGTTGACTCATGCAAACGGGTCGAGTTACCGTCAATTTTGGGTCAATTTGCTTATCGTAAATGTACGGTAACAGCCGATCGACTCATGTAAACGGGTAAATGTAACAGCCTTGGTCTGAATTGGAGGCAGGGTTTCTATATCATGACACAAAGGCACATTATTTTCGGAAAGACTGGAGGAGACGTGATACCAAACATCATCCAGGGTCAGAGACTTGTTCAGATGTTGAATCTGATAAGGTTCCAGGTAGGAATCGGTCCAGAAATAGGTAGGAAGTTTGAAATGTGTGTTGAACGCTGTAAAACCTAAATCCAGTTGGACCAAAGACAGCGGGAAAACAGTCTTAACAGTCCGCGTCGAATTTACAGACGTTCTATTTTTTTACAGCGGATGTCCAAGTCAAGCGGGTCAGCACTAATTACAATACAATGTCCGTTTCCTAAATATTCAGCTGTCGGGTCAGCACTCTGATTTACACTGATCATTGTCTCACAGTAGCGGGCTATTTTGTCAGCCTGGATTGTCAGTGAGGCGGGAATACACAAAGTCGACGTGAGTTCATTCATGGCAGGTCGTCGAAGTGGACAGAAAGGCAGTCGAAGTGGGCAGAAAGGCAGTCGTCGTCTCAAATAAAGATGGACATCGTCATCATCGATGAACACAAAGTTCTGGTTATCGGCAGTTTTCGGCACAGGCACATTTAAAATCTTAAACACTCTGAAACGATATCGGATGGATAGCAATGGAATGCTCACCAGCACTGAGATTCCTCCTACAGTTCTCATCGTCTGAGTATGAGAAGTCGAGAAATACTTGTCAGTGGCTGACGGCGAGAAGGGTAGAGGTATCATGAGGTAAAACCTTTTGAATATCAGTCAAGATTTTGGCAAAACGACTGGGTGGAAGAAGTGACGGTGGTATAGTATACCATTTTCAGTGAGACTGGAAATAGTCTCCCGGTCCATAATACTTTTTCGGAAATCCTGCGCTGTGGTTATCGGGTCAGTGAAGACCACATCCATGTTGGATTCCAAGTCAGAGACAAGATACTCGTCGACTATAACGTGTTTTCAACAATTAAATCCGTCTAATCAAATAGTCGGTAGACTTTGTCAGTCGATTGATCGTCTGGCTGTTCACATGCACATCCACAACAGTCTGATTAACCATAGTCACAGTGTTGTCAATAACAGGCAAAATGGCGTCTGAGAATCACTTAAATCAATAACATGGGACAGTATGTCACGGATTTCGTCAGATGTGGTAGTTCCAAACAGAGAGGATAGGGTATCACCAACAAAAGGAAGTAACGATCGTATAGCACGGCTAGGACTAGGAGTTTCCAAATATTGCAGAGCAGCAACCGTTACATTCATCTCTTTGTCCAGCAGGTCTGAATCATTAATGAATTTTCCCTAGAGTCGCTTGGCCTGGTCACTTCGTAACTGCTGGCGGTGCTCAGCAAAGCGAGAATGAAATATACTTTGAAAAAGTTAAATGCGGTGTTTCAATTCCATTGCAAAAGTCCACGATGTCCGAGTTTCAACGAGAAATTGTCGGGTCCAGTGATCGAAAGAGGCATAGAGACGACCTCGAGGATAGAGCTGACCTCGAACATAGAGCCGACCTCGAGCCAAGAAGAGAACGTTGGGAGACACAGCAACAAGTGTGCAGAGAAGAAGAGGACAAAACAGATTCGCCCGCATCTGCAATCAACAATACATACGTTACATAATGGCATTTAATGGGTTAGTACTAGAGCCCTTCATGAGACACATTTCCAGCCCCCATCCCGTTCCAGCCCATTCAGCCAGACCCAAACCCGTTCCAATCCGAATTCATAATTGATGGGGCTCCCGTTTTTTTTAAATAAATTTAGTCCGAATGTTTTGTGTGGATGGATTTCCGAGGTCAGGACCCACGCTAAGCAGAGCTTGTTGCGCAGGTACTGACCTCACCACCTGATCGCGCAATTCCTGTTGGCCGGCAGAATTTAGACACGAAAGTTTTACGTGCCCGACATACCTGGACACGGTCCGCCCCGCTCACTGACGTCACCTGACCTTGAGTGCGACCGCTGCCACCGGCCGCAGGTCATCCCAGTCAGGAGCAAATAGCGAGCGCCGAGGCGACTCGAACCCGGGCTGCCACTATCGGGATAGGTCAGAAGTCCAGCGCTCTCCCACTGAGCTACCGGGGCGGATACCGGGGCAACCCGTTCCCACCCGTTTCAGCATATTTCACTTTTTGTGGTGCTAAAAAACTATATGGTCTGTCCCAAACCCGTTCTAATCCGTTACATTTCCAAAAAATGTCTCCATTCCCAGCCATTTCCATCCCGTTCCCACACCCATAGGAGATTCCCATTACATGGAGGGCTCTAGTTAGTACACTGAACACACTGTTCGACACACTGGCCAAAACTTCACAATACAAGTGGAACACGGGCGTACTAGCCGGCAACCGTCTCATGAGATTGTCTCCCACATCGGCGCACTAGCCTCCAACACACAACGGCATCACAACGGCACATTAGCAGCAATTCAAGTGCCACCGTTGTCCTTTCCAGGACAGTGGCGGCATAGGCGTGCACAACGTGGGGGGGGGGGGGGCAAGCGGGGTAATTCCCCCCCACCCTGAAGGTCTGTACGTGCCCCTTTGGTCGAAAAAATGAATGATTTTTTGATAATTTTAAGAGAAAAATAGTGAAAATATGCCCTTCTAAAAATATAGTGGGCCAAATCCGGTGAGTTTTGTTTTTTTGTACTAAACCAAATGGACCAAATCTACCCTTTTGAGGACCAAATTTGACACGTTTTATGTCAAATTTGGTCCCCTGTTTGGAAGGCTGTAATTCCTTAAATATTAATTGTACAATATTTTACCCAATCAGGGACGCCTTGCCTGAACACTTTTTGGTGGAGTTCTAATTGGAAAAATAACGAAATTATTTCAATTTAAGCTTTTATGACCCAAAATGTAGGGGCATGTTACCCGTTAGGAACTTTCTTGGACATATTGCAGTCTACCCTAGAAAATAACTAGGTTTGATCCCTGAAAAAGCTACAGGGTAAGTTGCGGGCTAGGTTTGATCCAAATTAAGAGACCTTACTTTTGTTATAAGATCAGAAGTAAGGTTTAAGAAATAGTTGACTTATTCGTAAGTGTCCTATAAGACACCATGATCTTACCCCAACTGTACTTTCCTACTTGAACAAAAGTCTAAACTCTTTATTTATAACTATGTCTTTTCTGGTTTTCAAAAAAAGTGGTTTTCAAAAAAAGGAAGGGAATTTGACTGTAAGCCCAGTGCACTTAATAGTTTTGAAATCCATTAAAAACTTAAGAAGTTATTAAAGTTTCCGTTTGAAAATAAACCTAAGGGACCAAATTTGACACACCTCGAGTTAACCAAATGGACCAAATCTGACCCCCGAAAAAGGATTCTTCGATAACTCCCAATCTAACAACATTTGTTACATTCGGAGAACAGTTTCCAATCGCTCTCGTCGAGTAGAACACGAATCCGTTGACGTTTTTAATCAAACCTAGCTTTTAAAAAAGTTACACACATTTTACGTTTTGATGTTTTTTGTATTTTTGTACTTTAGTGTCCTTGTTCTGCTCGCAATTTGCTTATTATTGATCGAATATTTAAACAAAGCATATATTTGTGTTAAGCATTAATGGGGCTTTGTATATAAGGTGCGGAAATCCTTCACAATTCTTTTTTTTTAGCTTTTGGGCTACTTAGAAAAACATGTTTTTTGCACAAGTTTTTGGAACGTAACGTTTTTGTTTTGGAACTTTTTTATAATCAAACAGCAAATAAAGATGCGGCGTAACGAACCACATCTTTGGGCAATTCTGAATTTTAATCAAAACCATATTTTTGAAGTTAAAAATGTGAAAAATTGTAAAAAATGATGTTTATAAATTTTAGGTTTTTGAATATGCATTTTTTTTAGAAAAATGTGTTCAAGGATAAGAAAGACCGTCTTACGCCAAATGTTAACAAACAAAGAAATCAAAAATCAGTATAGAGGTTTTGAAGATATGACGTAACTTAATTATCAAATTGATGAATATTTTGAATTTTCACCAAAAAAAAAGTTATGCATTTTTTCAAAATTAAAAATATGATTAAAATGTAAAACACTATGAGCATGCTGAATTTGTTTTCGGACTCTAAATATGTTGTTTTATTTTTTAAGTTATCCATCACCAAAAATATATATCAATAACTTTTTTTCGGAAAAGTTTTTTGAGTTCCGACAGATGGATGTTGTAGAACTAGGCGAGCGGAACAAGAATCTATGTTTTTATTTGCCTCTTCCGGTCTTACTTTTTGAATTAATGAGTTTCGCGTTTTGATAAATTTGTCGGCCAATTTCATGATTTTCTTCAACGTTTATACTCATATTTTGTTCAATATTTGAAGAATCTTAAAAACAAAATTATATTTGGAACCAGCATGAATGGGGCATCATTTTACAAGTAACGAGACCCTTTAATCGTTCTTTTTCGAAGAAGAAAAAAATCGAGATTTTTCGAATGTCAATTTTATCTGTTTTTTGACAATAACTTGAGAAATATTAAGTATTTAAAGAAATGGTAAACAGAATCTTGTGTGTCATGATATAACGGATGTGAATATGTATTTTCTTAATACTCGCTTTTTGAAAGAAATCTGTTTTTCGTAAAAAGATATACCTTTTTTGAAAATTTGAAAATTTTATTTTGAAAAAGTAGCTTGGTTTTCTATATTGTTAGGGGTAACTGAAGGTAATTTTGTAATAATAAACAAGGAAAAAAAATCTTCCACAAAAATAGCTCCAAGTCCTCGGAACAATGTTATGGTAGACGGAAATGCCTATAACTTAAAAACCAAAATATATAAAACCAAACCGATTTCGGTTTTGGATAGCCAATAGTTGGGCCTACATTATATGATGTACTTAATTTTTAAATTGCTTAACTTTAAGTACAATTAAAAATTAAGTTTGAATGCTTTTCACTTAAAAAATAAAATGTATAGAGCCAAACGGTTACAAGTATTAGATGAATGTAATAAAGGACTATCAAATAAAAAATACATTATTTTAAAAAGACTTAACTTTAAGCATTATTTTTTTTTAAAGTGAGAACAACTTAATGGTAGATGGCAATAACTATAACTTAAAAACAGAATGAAATAAAACCAAACCGGTTTCAGTTTTTGATAGCCAATAGTTGAGCCTACGATATATGATGTACTTCATTTTTTAATTGCTTAACTTTAAGTACAATAACAAATTAAGTTTGAATGTTTGTCACTTTAAAAAAAAATGTATAGAGCCAAACAGTTACCAGTTTTAGATGAAGTAGATCCAGGACTTGCAAAGGAATAAATATTTTTTGTAAAAAAAATTACTTAACTTTAAGCAAAAAAATTAAGAAAATTTTGTATTTCAATTTTTTTAGGTGAAATTTTTGTCTGAGCGAAAAGTTTATAAGTTAATTGATAGCCCATTGAATATCCTATGAACTACTTTTTTGTTTTGTCAAAAAATGTGATACAAAAATTTGTTTCAATTTTTTAGTAAAACGTTAAGTGCTGCCACCTGGTGTTAACAATTAAATATTTCTTTTTGAACAGTTAGGGTGAACAAGAATGAAGACATCATTTTACAAAAACAGTAGACCCTTAAATCGGGTTTTTCAGACCTTTTATCACTTGATAAGCTTTTTTTGTCAATTTTTCAGTTTTTTAACAATGACGTCAGAAATATTAAGTATTTTCAGAAATTGTTACCTTTTTCAAATTGGTTTGTACTTAAGTAATATGCAAATGTATAAAACTAGTCCTCTTTTTTGGAAAGAAATCGTTTTTCGCTAAAAAAGTGTTACTTCTTTTTCGACTTTTTTTATTTTTGTTATTTTTAAATGGCATCGTTTTCTATATGTTTAAGTGTTAACAAAGGCAATTTTGATATAATAAATAAGGAAAAAAAAATGTCTTCTTCAAAATGTTGTCTAAGTCCTGCAAATAATGCAATGGTAGACGGGAATGCCTATAACTTAAACACCAAAACGAATAAAACCAAACCGATTTCAGTTTTGAATAGGCAATTGATTAACCTACTCTAAATGATGAACTTAAATTTTTAATTGCTTAACTTAAAGTTCAAATTCAAAATTTTCGATTTTTTTGGATTTTCGATTTTCACTCAAAAAACTAAAAATTTATAGAACCAAACTGTTACCAGTTTTAGATGAATGAGATTTCGGACTTTTGGAAAAAGAAACATATTTTTGAAACTAACTTATATTATCCTTATTGAATTGTTTTGAATGCCTTAATATTTAGGACACCTCTAGGGTCATTACTATTTGTCAAACCTAGGTTAATTTTTGAGAGCGATGAGTACTCGTGCTTAGAATTGCAAATAGGCAGTTTACAATTTTTTATAACTTTTGTGTATGACGTTATAGTAACTTAAACTTAAACACGTTTTGTGTCCTTTATTCAAGTGTAATCTAGGGTAATTTAAGATGGTAAGTCGTACACTCCGTTAGGTAGGTAATGCTGCTGTTTTTTCATGTTTTATCAACAAATAACGGATTTTTTATCTTTTTTAATTTTAATATAAAAAAAAATATAGATCAACCCTAGGTTAGTTTTGGACAACAAGAACACCTAACAAGAAGTTAAATACATGTGCTAGTTATATTCAAGATAATTTATATAGTTCCGCTATAAATAACGATTACATCACTTAGGGTAGATTTGGTCCATTAGGTTTACGAAAACTTATAAACCAAATGGACCAAATCTACCCCAAAAGTCTGCTTTTTCTCAACTTTGACAACATTTTTTTCTCAACTTTATAGCTAGGTTTGACTACTTTAAACCTAGGTTTGACTAAGATACATCTTTTATTTATAACATGCCCAGAGGAGAAAGTCACGTAGCATGTATAGGTAAGGAATTACAGGTCTTTGAAAGAGGTATTGCGGGTCAGATTTGGTCCATTTGGTTTACGATGGGGACCAAATTTGACGGGTCCATGTCAAATTTGGTCCATTTGGTTAACCTAACTTTATGCTCCCTGAGCAAATATTGCCCCCTCCTGGAGCGAATCCTGGGTACGCTACTGAGTGGCGGCGGAAGAGGGGACAGAGGGGGGCAGTTGCCCCCCACCCCAACTCAGCCGAGGGGCGCTTTGTGTTTGACAGGGGTTGCTGGCCTGAGAGGGGGTGCTCTGGCCGCCTGAGAGGGGGCGCTCTGGCCACTCGAGAG
>JAXIVJ010019327.1:0-7500 GCA_036785665.1 Chirona hameri | reverse complement strand
ACACACACACACACACACACACACACACACACACACACACACACACACACACGCACACACTGTCACGCACGCACACACGCACGCACGCACGCACGCGCCCCCAGTATGCACGATGCCTGACTCTGCCTGCGCAGTTGGCGCGGGGGCGGACGGCCGCTGAGGTGCGGCCGAGCCGTGACCCGCCCGGGTCGCGCTCATCGAGCGGCGGCGCCATCTATTCCAGCCGCGCATCACTGTTACCTCGCGGTGCCGCCGCGGAGCCGGCTCCGAGTGCTGACCGCGACCTTTTCGCTGCACCGGTCTCTGAGGCGGCACCCGCAGCACCACCATAACAAGATCGACATCTTCGACAACCACTCCGCCTGGCGAGCCGACAGACGCGACAGGCTGAAATCCGTGCGGCTGCTGCCTCGTCGTGTGCGCTGAGGATCGGCCACCTGAATGTGCGTTCTCTGACGGCGCATCTGCACGAGGTCAACCATCTGCTGCTGCGGGAACAGATGGACGTGCTTTGTCTCAGCGAGACATGGCTGACCGATGCGGTTGACACCAGCATGCTGGTGTTCCCGGGCTACGCCATCAGTCGTCGCGATCGACGGACTAGGAGGAAGAGAGGCGGAGTCGCCATCGTCCACCGCAGCACACTGAGGGTCGAGAAGCTGCGGGTTCCCACTGTCAACACGACACTCGAAGCACTCTGGCTGCAGATCATCAGCCGATCTACCATCATCGTCGGCGCAATGTACCGCCCTCCATCTGGCCCGTCCGCGCCAGCCATCGACGACCTCCGCCACCAGCTGACGCATGTTCTGGCGCATGATCGACCAACCTACGCGCTCGGCGACCTAAACTTTGACCTTCTTAATCCTGAGAAACCAGGTGTAACGTCATACGTGCAGCAGCTTAGCGATTTATCGCTAAGGCAGCTGATCACGGGGCCGATTCGTCCTGGGCCGAGCCCATCGCTGATCGACCACATGACAACACATCGACCAGACCTGACATCGGCCGCCCGAGTGACGCCGTGCAACATCAGCGACCACGATCTCATCACTGTGGCCGTCACCGATGTAAAGACACGTCGCAGTCCCGACATCGTCATCGTGCGGTCCACGCGGCACGTCAACAAGGACGCCCTCTGTCTCGACCTCCTCCAAGCCGACTGGACACAGGTCTACGAAGCTGACTCCATCAGCGACATGTGGAACAGCTTCCTCATAGTATGGGATCCCATCATCAACCAGCACATGCCAATGCGGACCATCAAAGTGAAGCACAGACCGTGTCCATGGCTTGATGACGACACAGCGCGAGAGGCCATGACAGCTCGGGACCGGGCACGCGCTGGCAAGGATCTCATCCCGTGCGAAGTCACCGAGATGGAGTTTCGGGAAGACCGGAACGCCGTAAAGGTGACCATCAACCGCGCGTGCACTGCTTACTACGCGTCTACATACAGGTACTCCCGCCCGAAAACCTGGAAGAACATCAGGCAGTTCTTGGTCTCATCTCGGAAGGCGTAGCCGAGGACAACTAGTACAGCGCCGGCGGATCCTGAGTGGCCAGACCGACTGAATCGCTTCTTCTAGTCAGTCGGCTCCGACGTGGCGCACGCACTGGCGGAGAGCGACGCTGGAGAGTCGCTGTCCCCGCCCCGTGTTTGTGCCGGGTCGTTCACGCCGCGTCCCGCCACCCTACCGGAACTCTCGGCAGCGCTAAAGCGCAGGGGTGCGTCCCGCGCCTGTGGTCCTGACGGCATAACCGTCCAGATGCTGAGAACAACTTTTCCAGTGGTGGGCCCGCACTTGCTGAGGCTCGTAAATTCCAGCATCATTAATTGTGACTTGCCCGACCAGTGAAAGGGTACTACTGTTACCGCTCTCCATAAAAAGGGTGACACTACGGACCCCAATAACTACCGCCCGATTTCAGTTCTTCCCGTCGTGGCGAAGTTATGTGAACGTGTGGTGTGTACCCAGTTGATGGCTTACTTGACGACCCACCATGTACTGTGCTCTCAGCAGTACGGTTTCCGGCCGGGACTGTCCACGGAGGCGGCCCTGCTCGACGCTGTCACTTACGCAACAGACAACATTGACAGAGGCATGATGACGTCACTCGTCACAGCTGACACGTCTAAGGTATTTGACAGCGTCGAGCATGGCCGTCTCCTGGACAAGTTGGAATGGTATGGTATCCAACGCGGATGGTTCACAGCCTGGCTGCATGGGCGTACCCAGAGCGTGCGGGTAGTTCGAGCTCGCTGGACGTGACTCACGGGGTGGTCCAAGGGCCCATCTTATGTATGTATTGACAGTAAAAACACTCTCCGATGCATAACACGGCTATTCTGAGTGTCGCGTCATGGTTACAAGGTAGGGACATGTTAAAAACGACACTTAGCAACATGCATACTGGAAACTAAAATACACTCCATGATCATACACACATTCACACAGCGACCGACATAAACATACACGACACCCATCATACACCATGTAAAAGATCACCGAGCTGACGTTTAAAAGATGGTAAAGACGGCTCACGCAGACGCCTCACGCATCTTAGGGCCCGTACTGTTTTTGCTCTTCACCAACGATCTGCCACAGCACCTCCCATATGGGAGGATCGTGATGTATGCTGACGACGTCCAGTTCCTTGACGCTGACTTTCCATCAAACGTTCATGCTCTAAAATCTCGTGTTGCGTCAAGGTTCTTGGTGTCGTCATCAACTCACACCTAACATGGAACTGTCACATCGCGTCTGTTGTTCAGCGCTGCTACTGTGTGCTGGTGGGTCTGGCGCGAGTCCGACATAAGCTGCCGAAATGCATCAGACGTCTGTTGATAGAGGCTTCCCTCACATACGTTATTGTATAACGGTGTGGGGAAATTGTACAGCAGCACAGATGCAGCGCGCCCAAAAGGCGATTCATTTTGGCGTCCGCATCGTGGCCGGACTCGGCCGGCGAGACCATGTCACTCCGTCATTGCAGGAGCTGGGGTGGCCTAGTGTAGATAAAATGCTCACCGAACGTCACATCACCACAATGCGCCACCTCATCACTGCCCCTAGCGCCTCAGAACTGTTGCGCCAGCGAGCGTTGCGGCGCGCCGACGTGTCCGCCCGCCGCACGCGCGCCACTGAAGACGGCCAGCTTGAGCTGCCCCGTGTGCGGACGGAGTTCGCCAGGCGCAGTTTCCTGTACCGAGCCACGCGCGCATGGAACGGCCTGCCACCAGAGGCTGGACAAAGGCTGCATGTAGCCACTCTGTAGCAAGATTGACGGTTTTGCGTATTCTGTCACTCTTTTAGTGTTGCCGACATTGTGTTTTATTGTGCGTGTTTTATACTACAGTTCTTCACATACATGTGCTATTATGTACTGACGTGGATGCCATAAAATCCATGTAATGGAGGATCCGAATACATGATCTGTATCTGTTGTCGCTCCAGGAGATAGTTTCTGAGGGCGGGTTTGAAACCGGCGTGGCTCAGACCACGCAGTGCTGGCGGCAACTCATTATAGTCGGATACCGCTGAGTACAAAAAGCGGCGCCTCCCAGACTCTGACCTGATGGTCGGGGTCACCAGCATATCACTGTTTCGGGTGTCTCTCCCATGTACATTCCACCTGATGGTCAAACTAGCAGCAAGGTCTGGCGGCTCAGAAGTAGCTAACATTTTGCTAATCAACACGAGGCGATGGTAATTGTACATGTTGTCAGCATGAAGCCAGCCGCGCTCATCAATTACGTCGCTCACATGGTCATACTTCCTTCGGCCAGAGACCACCCGCGCGGCGAACCTAACTAACTTCTGAAGCCGTTTACGCTGTGTGACATTGCTAGCGCCATACACTGACAGACAGTAGCGGAGAACAGAAAACACCAAGCCTTGTACCAGTGTAGCCATCACTGACTGGGGGAGACCGTGTCTGCTGTGGCTCAGCCCACACAGAGTGCCGGTACACCGCCGTATTGCGTCGTTTGTATGCGTGGCGAACGTCATGTCACTATCAAACCACACACCAAGGTTTTTGGCCGTGTCCGAGCAGGTGATGGTTGAGCCGGAGAAGGCAATACTGATCGGAGGAATGCGCCGAGTCATTTCACGAGTGCCGAGCACGATGAACTGTGTTTTTGCTGCGTTTATTTTAAGACCGTTTTTGCTATACCAGTTAGAGACAACAGACAGGTTGTTTTCCAGTGATCGAATAAGTTGACAGAGTTCTCTCGGTGGGCCTGTGACGTATATCTGGACGTCATCCGCGTAGGCGATGATGCCAGTGGAGTCGTCTGCGTACAGCGGCAGATCGTTGGCGTACACGTTGTGAAGAAGAGGCCCGAGAGCGGAACCTTGATAGGTGCCGATAGGGTTCAGAAGTGGTCGAGAGAGCGTGCGGTCGCGAGAAGTTCCGGTGGACTGAACCTACACTCGCTGATAATGGTCAGTCAGATAGCTTTGGAACCAGCGCGTGTCCACTCCATATAGTTCCAGCTTACGCAGCAGCGAGTCGTGTGGGATGCAATCGAAGCAGCGCGAACCGTCTAATAGACACTGAAGAGTAACTTCACGCCGGTCCATAGAACGAAAAACATGATCGGTGAGGGTGAGCAGCGCGGTGTCCGTCGAATGGTTGCTTCTAAAACCATGCTGATTAGGGGAGAACAAGTGGTGAGTAGAATAGTAAGAATACAGCTGTTCAGAAACAACTCGCTCCGTGATTTTCCCTATAGTTCAAAGAATCGATATCGGTCTATACCGGCTAAAGTCATCAGATTTGGCCGCCTTCGGAATAGGGTGAAATAGGCGTTTGACAGCGTCGACCACGACGTCCTCCTCACAAAACTGTCTTGGTACGGTGTTTGGACATTGACTGGTTCCGTAGTTATTTGAGCGGCCGAGGGCAGATTGTTCGGGATGGACGACGCTGTTTGCCGGTGTCATGCGGAGTGCCCCAGGGCTCGATTATTGGACCGATTCTCTTTCTATTCTTTACCGCCGACCTACCGTGCTACTTGTCTCACGGAAGTCTGACTACCTAAGCTGATGACACAGTGCACCTGGACTGCACGTCTCCAGACGGGTTCGGCCTCGATGATTTAAAAAAACAGACTAGAAACCACCGTAAACGAGCTCCAGGCCTGGTTTAACG
This sequence comes from Chirona hameri, assembly GCA_036785665.1. Taxonomy (NCBI): domain Eukaryota; kingdom Metazoa; phylum Arthropoda; class Thecostraca; order Balanomorpha; family Balanidae; genus Chirona; species Chirona hameri. The sequence continues at coordinate 2,340 of JAXIVJ010019327.1, read as the reverse complement.
CTAATTCACTGAAAATGAACGAAGGAAAAACAGACTTCATGCTAGTCGGGTCCAGGCAAAATCAGAAAAAGTAGGCAAACTTCTACTTCAAAATCGGCGACTCGACAGTACGACCTTTGGAGAAGGTCAAGGTTCTGGGCGTTATTATCGACGCCGGGCTGACATGGGGGGCGCATGTGACGGTTGTAGTTCAGAAATGTAACCGAATTCTTGTAACCCTGTACAAGTTTCGGCATTACTTCTCCAGTGATGTCATCAAAATTATAATTCAGGCGTACGTCTTTCCACACATCACTTACTGCCTGAGCGTGTGGGCTGCGGCTGCCAAGGGTCAGCTACACACAATTCAAAAAGTTATTAACTTTGCAGCGAGGCTCATCACTGGATTCAAAAAGTATCACCACATCACACCGGCTCTTAACACGCGCCCTGGAGGGGGGCGAAATCCGCCCACCCCTCCGGTTTTTCGAGGATAGCGCAAAAACGGTGGCGCGCAGCGCCGCCGTTTTTTGTATACCTGTTTAGAAATGAACTTCCCGCATTATGTAAAATTCTTGGCCTCAGGTCATCTCAGGTCAGGTCACCAGACCAGGTCATGTGATGACCTCAACTCCAAAACGTTTGCAGTAGTACCACAGCCACAGTTTTACGCCGATCAGTTTCAATCTTGCAGGACTTCATACGATAATAGATACCAACAATTTGTTTATCTCGGATTTATAATATCGGTGACCTAAGGTCAGGTCAATTTTGTGACCGCCAACACGGTTTTATCAATAACTTTCGAAATAATGAAGATAGAGAAGAGAAAACGGTACCAATATGTTTGTCTCGTCCAGACACGTCTCCCAATATGCAACATGACCAACTTGGGTCACCACTTGACCTTGACCTGAGGTCAAATTTCTAAGTTGACCTAACCCGATCACCATGAATATGATTCGAAGCGCCTTGACAAGACAGACGCGATGGCGTAAACATTATTGCTTTATCTTTATTAGGTAAAGGTTATTTGGGGAAAACAGTTTTGAAAACAAAATCACCTATTGAGATTCGATGACCTCTGTAGCCTAAACTATTGACCTGAGCTCAAATCTGAGGACAACTACATCGATTTCATTTTCAATGACTTTCGATTTCTTTTTTCCGTTGCTGCTAACTATCATAGTTCCCGAGATATTTGGGGGTGTTCGAACCGAAGTCTTGAAAACTTGAAAATCTGACCCTTGATGACCTCTGGTGACCTCAATATTGACCTGAAAAAATTAACGAAATACTTTCGAAAGAGCTTGTCTCGAGCTATCTAACGTCGTTTCCCGCTTGTCGCTACGTTGCGTGGTTTTTCGAGATGATAGGGGGGGTGGCGAAATCCGCCCCCCCTCCAGGCCGTGTAATTATCAGAGGCCCTCCAGGGCGCGTGTTAAGTCACTGAACTGGCCAAGGATTGAGACTCTGGTAGTGCGCCGTGACCTTGTCAAAGTGTTTAGGCGCACTGATGCACGATGACTTGCCTGTAGCGATCCGGGAAATGTTCACCCGACGGAGCGACGTGTCGACAAGGCGGACTCGCGCCTCTGAGAGAGGTGACCTGCATGTGACCAAATGCAACCAGAGTGCATCGCAGTGGATGTTCTCCCACCGTGCGGCTTCGCATTTACCGTTCGACTGCGGATGATAGGCAGAAGTACGTATGTGTTTAATGTTGAAGAACGCAGACATTTTTTCAATAACGGCGTTACAAAAATTAAGTTCCTTGTCAGAAACAATTACTCGCAGACACGCATGACGGCGAATTACTTGTTCAATAATAATTTGAGCGACAATTTCGGCAGTATGTCACTTCGTTACAATGACTCGGGCCAACCAGAGAACAAATCGATAACGTTTATAATGTAGCGATTTCCGCCAAAACTTTCTGGAAAAGGGCCTAACGTATCGATGGCAATTTGTTCGAATGGATATTTTGGAATCTGCATGGCCTGGAAGGGGGGACGTTCATCGACGAAGTTTTATAATATTACAGGCGACACAGTTTTCAAGAAGTGAACAACATCACGGCACATTCCTGACCAATAGTAGCGAGAGCGGTTGTCGTATGTTTCATCTACACCAAAAAGGGAAATGAGTACATTTTCAGGTATCGGAAATTATAAACATAAGTCCATCTTCAAATACGTAATGACGTGAGATTTCACTGTAATTTGGATGACTGGTGACGTCTAAAATTTGTAGAAAGCGTTGGATTTCAGAACCTTCTGACTGTATCGACTGGAAATCCGGATGATTTTCCAAGAACTCGCGGAATTTTTCCTCTGGCTGTGGTTGATGCTCACCACACGG
>JAXIVJ010019326.1:7500-20024 GCA_036785665.1 Chirona hameri | reverse complement strand
CTTGCCCGATGTAGTTGAAATTCACCATACATTTCCCTCGCGCTCGCTCGTTCATCGCCAACTACGGCGCCTTACTGGTTGATAATAGTTGCCATTTCACAAGCAGCCTGTGCTCGAGGCTGGCTATCAATTTCGGGAGATCAGCTGCCGCAACGTCACATTTTCTAGTCAATAAAAATGAGCAGGGATTCCCTGCATTCGTCAACGGAGAATCAACCAGGAAACGCTTCTTTACCTTCAAGCCGATGAAATTGTCTGGGCAATTTTTGCACAGTGACCACTGTTTTCGAAAAATACAACCACTTCACCAGAGAAAGCATTCAATCGTAGACCTTTTGTACATACTAAAACTGACAATAGACACCATATAACATAGTTACGAGCAGATAAACGGGAGCTCGGCTAAACGCTGCTACCTCAGTCAGCCGCAACAGCTGTCGAAATTCGCACTAAGCTGCAAATTATGTGTATTAGCGCAGTTTCCGTCGTGCACAAATTATTGCATGATATTGACGCAACGTATGGCCTATTGAACGGAAATGCCAGGCCTGCATTATTACGCTCGTAAATAATCACGGCATTATACAAATGTGTTGCCATACATTTTATATTTAGACCTAAATCATGAACCTTAGCCACACCAAATTTAAGGGGGGGCACTTTGATATGGGTGCCCCTTGCAAATTCAAGGGGGCACGGTGCCCCGGTGCCCCCCCCCCCGTTCCGCCGCCTATGTCGACAGGACCTGGGCAGAGCGCGTCGCCTGACTGCCGATGGCCGTGCCTGATAATCGGGTGCTCCGGCGCGCCTTCCCAGAACCCACTGCTGAGTGCTGCAAGCGCATTGTTGCACGATAAAGCTGTCAGGCTCTCGCCGCTTTCACCGGAATATTTCCTCTTCACTTGTCGGATGACAAATACAGAACTTCGATAACCGGACATGCGGAAAGGGAGAACTCTGAGGCGGGATATTTGCCAACACCAATTAGTCGAATCTGAATTGGATTTGATACATGGTCCGTGGCGAAGTTCGTTGACAGCGCAGATAAAAAATGGACCGGTTAAAAATTAATACCCTTATTACTGCCAAAGCCCGAGTTATGGATAGACATACCTGGATAACAACCATCAAATCCGACATAGAAACCCAGTTCGGTACATGCCAGCACCCGGCCACGTGTCTGCACTCCCCGCCCCTGACCAGCCAGCCCGGGAGGGTCGTCCTGCATTGTTGCAACCAGCGAGACAGGACCAGGGCCGGTCGTCCATAACCCGTAGTGTGAGATCGGAATAGAAGGCAAAATTAATGGAATACTAATGCCGAATGGCAATGGAATGGAACAGAACACGTTTCTCTATGCAGGTAATGGGACGCAATGGAACGGGACAAACTGTTCAAGCTCTGGCCTCTAAACGAATTAGAACGGAATGGAATAGAACGGGACAAACTGTTCAAGCTCTGCCTCTAAACGAATTAGAACGGAATGGAACGGGACAAACTGTTCCAGCTCTGCCTCTAAAGGAATTTGAACGGAATGGAATGGGACAAACTGTTCCAGCTCTGCCTCTAAAGGAATTAGAACGGAATGGAACGGGACAAACTGTTCCAGCTCTGCCTCTAAACGAATTAGAACGGAATGGAACGGCACAAACTGTTCCAGCTCTGCCTCTAAAGGAATTAGAACGGAATGGAATGGAACGGGACAAACTGTTCCAGCTCTGCCTCTAAAGGAATTAGAACGGAATGGAATGGAACGGGACAAACTGTTCAAGCTCTGCCTCTAAAGGAATTAGAACGGAATGGAATGGAACGATATGGTCAATGGAATGGAACTGAATGGTCACTGCAATGGAACGGAATGGAACGGAACGGAACGGAATACAATGGAATGTAATGTAATTGGATGAAATAGAATGGAATAGAATGTAATGGAACGGAATGAAATGGAACGGAACGGAACGGAACGGAACGGAACGGAACGGAACGGAACGGAACGGAACGGAACGGAACGGAACAGCAGAGCCATAGTCACTCCCCAGCAAGACAAGAGCAGAGCCATAGTCACTCCCAAGCGAGACAGAGCCATAGTCACTCCCAGCGAGACAAGAGCAGAGCCACAGTCACTCCCGAGCGAGACAAGAGCAGAGCCATAGTCACTCCCCAGCGAGACAAGAGCAGAGCCACAGCCACTCCCCAGCGAGACAAGAGCAGAGCCATAGTCACTCCCCAGCGAGACAAGAGCAGAGCCATAGTCATTCTCCAGCGAGACAAGAGCAGAGCCATAGTCACTCCCCAGCGAAACAAGAGCAGAGCCATAGTCACTCCCCAGCGAGACAAGAACAGAGCCATAGTCACTCCCCAGCGAGACAAGAGCAGAGCCATAGTCACTCCCCAGCGAGACAAGAACAGAGCCACTGCCACTCCCCAGCGAGACAAGAGCAGAGCCATAGTCACTCCCCATCGCGACAGCAGCAGAGCCATAGTCACTCCCCAGCGCGACAGCAGCAGAGAGCCATAGTCACTCCCCAGCGCGACAGCAGCAGAGAGCCATAGTCACTCCCCAGCGCGACAGCAGCAAGAGAGCCATAGTCACTCCCCAGCGCGACAGCAGCAGAGAGCCATAGTCACTCCCCAGCGCGACAGCAGCAGAGAGCCACTGCCACTCCCCAGCGCGACAGCAGCAGAGAGCCATAGTCACTCCCCAGCGCGACAGCAGCAGAGAGCCATAGTCACTCCCCAGCGCGACAGCAGCAGAGAGCCATAGTCACTCCCCAGCGCGACAGCAGCAGAGAGCCATAGTCACTCCCCAGCGCGACAGCAGCAGAGAGCCATAGTCACTCCCCAGCGCGACAGCAGCAGAGAGCCACTGCCACTCCCCAGCGCGACAGCAGCAGAGAGCCACTGCCACTCCCCAGCGCGACAGCAGCAGAGAGCCATAGTCACTCCCCAGCGCGACAGCAGCAGAGAGCCACAGTCACTCCCCAGCGCGACAGCAGCAGAGAGCCATAGTCACTCCCCAGCGCGACAGCAGCAAAGAGCCATAGTCACTCCCCAGCGCGACAGCAGCAGAGCCATAGTCACTCCCCAGCGCGACAGCAGCAGAGAGCCATAGTCACTCCCCAGCGCGACAGCAGCAGAGAGCCACTGCCACTCCCCAGCGCGACAGCAGCAGAGAGCCATAGTCACTCCACAGCGCGACAGCAGCAGAGAGCCATAGTCACTCCCCAGCGCGACAGCAGCAGAGAGCCATAGTCACTCCCCAGCGCGACAGCAGCAGAGAGCCACTGCCACTCCCCAGCGCGACAGCAGCAGAGAGCCACTGCCACTCCCCAGCGCGACAGCAGCAGAGAGCCGGTCTGTGGCGGCTGATTAAGGCAGCTCGTCCCAGGCCGATCCCGGTCGCATGGTTCGAGATTGACCCGTCGTTCAGTCTGATGCCGTGGCAGTCCAGCCGATCTCCACCAGAGATTTGGCCGACCGAGCTGGCGGCCCACCGACCCAGCTGGCGGCCCACCGACCCAGCTGGCGGCCCACAGACCCAGGTGGCGGCCCACCGACCCAGGTGGCGGCCCACCGACCCAGGTGGCGGCCCACCAAACCAGGTAGCGGCCCACCGACCCAGCTGGCGGCCCACCGACCCAGCTGGCGGCCCACCGGCCCAGGTGGCGGCCAACAGACCCAGGTGGCGGCCAACAGACCCAGGTGGCGGCCCACCGACCCAGGTGGCGGCCCACAGACCCAGGTGGCGGCCCACCGACCCAGGTGGCGGCCCACCGACCCAGCTGGCGGCCCAAAGACCCAGCTGGCGGCCCACCGACCCAGGTGGCGGCCCGCAGACCCAGGTGGCGGCCCACCGACCCAGGTGGCGGCCCACCGATCCAGGTGGCGGCCCTCCGACCGAGGTGGCGGCGGTGGTGCGGCACAGCGCGGCGTACTGCTGTCATGGCTGAGGCTCCGGCTGGGAGCACGGTCCGCTTTTCATACCATTACCAACGACGTGCCAACGGCAGCCGATCTCACATCCAGCCGCATCAGCTGATTGGTGAATGGTTCAAAGTAGCATGACGTGGTGACGTAACGTGGTGACGTGGCGTGGTGACGTGACTGGTGACGTGACTGGTGACGTAAAAGAATCCCGAGCCCTGTCGGAGCTCACCGGCGGCCGCAGACGGAGAGGCAGTCCAATGTAGGCGACGCTCGGCCGGTGCCGGACAGGCAGTCCAATGTAGGTGACGCTCGGCCGCAGACGGACAGGCAGTCCAATGTTGGCGACGCTCGGCCACAGACGGACAGGCAGTCCAATGTAGGCGACGCTCGGCCGGTGCCGGACAGGCAGCCAATGTAGGCGACACTCGGCCACAGACGGACAGGCGGTCCATTGTAGGTGACGCTCGGCCACAGACGGACAGGCAGTCCAATGTAGGCGACGCTCGGCCGCAGACGGACAGGCAGTCCAATGTAGGCGACGCTCGGCCACAGACGGACAGGCAGTCCAATGTAGGCGACGCTCGGCCACAGACGGACAGGCAGTCCAATGTAGGCGACGCTCGGCCGCAGACGGACAGGCAGTCCAATGTAGGCGACGCTCGGCCGGTGCCGGACAGGCAGTCCAATGTAGGCGACGCTCGGCCGCAGACGGACAGGTGGTCCAATGTAGGCGACGCTCGGCCGCAGACGGACAGGCAGTCCAATGTAGGCGACGCTCGGCCACAGACGGACAGGCAGTCCAATGTAGGCGACGCTCGGCCACAGACGGACAGGCAGTCCAATGTAGGCGACGCTCGGCCACAGACGGACAGGCAGTCCAATGTAGGCGACGCTCGGCCACAGCCGGACAGGCAGTCCAATGTAGGCGACGCTCGGCCGCAGACGGACAGGCAGTCCAATGTAGGAGACGCTCGGCCACAGACGGACAGGCAGTCCAATGTAGGCGACGCTCGGCCACAGACGGACAGGCAGTCCAATGTAGGTGACGCTCGGCCGCAGACGGACAGGCAGTCCAATGTAGGCGACGCTCGGCCGGTGCCGGACAGGCAGTCCAATGTAGGCGACGCTCGGCCGCAGACGGACAGGTGGTCCAATGTAGGCGACGCTCGGCCGCAGACGGACAGGCAGTCCAATGTAGGCGACGCTCGGCCGGTGCCGGACAGGCAGTCCAATGTAGGCGACGCTCGGCCACAGACGGACAGGCAGTCCAATGTAGGCGACGCTCGGCCACAGACGGACAGGCAGTCCAATGTAGGCGACGCTCGGCCACAGCCGGACAGGCAGTCCAATGTAGGCGACGTTCGGCCACAGACGGACAGGCAGTCCAATGTAGGCGACGCTCGGCCGGTGCCGGACAGGCAGTCCAATGTAGGCGACGCTCGGCCGCAGACGGACAGGTGGTCCAATGTAGGCGACGCTCGGCCGCAGACGGACAGGCAGTCCAATGTAGGAGACGCTCGGCCACAGACGGACAGGCAGTCCAATGTAGGCGACGCTCGGCCACAGACGGACAGGCAGTCCAATGTAGGCGAATGCTCGGCCGCAGACGGACAGGCAGTCCAATGTAGGCGACGCTCGGCCGGTGCCGGACAGGCAGTCCAATGTAGGCGACGCTCGGCCACAGACGGACAGGCAGTCCAATGTAGGCGACGCTCGGCCGGTGCCGGACAGGCAGTCCAATGTAGGCGACGCTCGGCCACAGACGGACAGGCAGTCCAATGTAGGCGACGCTCGGCCACAGACGGACAGGCAGTCCAATGTAGGCGACGCTCGGCCGCAGACGGACAGGCAGTCCAATGTAGGCGACGCTCGGCCGGTGCCGGACAGGCAGTCCAATGTAGGCGACGCTCGGCCACAGACTGACAGGCAGTCCAATGTAAGCGACGCTCGGTCACAGACGGACAGGCAGTCCAATGTAGGCGACGCTCAGCCGGTGCCGGACAGGCAGTCCAATGTAGGCGACGCTCGGCCACAGACGGACAGGCAGTCCAATGTAGGCGACGCTCGGCCGGTGCCGGACAGGCAGTCCAATGTAGGCGACGCTCGGCCGCAGACGGACAGGCAGTCCAATGTAGGCGACGTTCGGCCGGTGCCGGACAGGCAGTCCAATGTAGGCGACGCTCGGCCGGTGCCGGACAGGCGGTCCAATGTAGGCGACGCTCGGCCACAGACGGACAGGCAGTCCAATGTAGGCGACGCTCGGCCGGTGCCGGACAGGCAGTCCAATGTAGGCGACGCTCGGCCGGTGCTGGACAGGCAGTCCAATGTAGGCGACGCTCGGCCACAGACGGACAGGCGGTCCAATGTAGGCGACGCTCGGCCACAGACGGACAGGCAGTCCAATGTAGGCGACGCTCGGCCGGTGCCGGACAGGCAGTCCAATGTAGGCGACGCTCGGCCACAGACGGACAGGCAGTCCAATGTAGGCGACGCTCGGCCACAGACGGACAGGCAGTCCAATGTAGGCGACGCTCGGCCGGTGCCGGACAGGCAGTCCAATGTAGGCGACGCTCGGCCGGTGCCGGACAGGCAGTCCAATGTAGGCGACGCTCGGCCACAGACGGACAGGCAGTCCAATGTAGGCGACGCTCGGCCGGTGCCGGACAGGCAGTCCAATGTAGGCGACGCTCGGCCGGTGCCGGACAGGCAGTCCAATGTAGGTGACGCTCGGCCGGTGCCGGACAGGCAGTCCAATGTAGGCGACGCTCGGCCACAGACGGACAGGCAGTCCAATGTAGGCGACGCTCGACCACAGACGGACAGGCAGTCCAATGTAGGCGACGCTCGGCCGGTGCCGGACAGGCAGTCCAATGTAGGCGACGCTCGGCCACAGACGGACAGGCAGTCCAATGTAGGCGACGCTCGTGCCGGTGCCGGACAGGCAGTCCAATGTAGGCGACGCTTGGCCACAGACGGACAGGCAGTCCAATGTAGGCGACGCTCGGCCGCAGACGGACAGACAGTCCAATGTAGGCGACGCTCGTGCCGGTGCCGGACTGGCAGTCCAATGTAGGCGACGCTCGGCCACAGACGGACAGGCAGTCCAATGTAGGCGACGCTCGGCCACAGACGGACAGGCAGTCCAATGTAGGCGACGCTCGGCCACAGACGGACAGGCAGTCCAATGTAGGCGACGCTCGTGCCGGTGCCGGACAGGCAGTCCAATGTAGGCGACGCTCGGCCACATACGGACAGGCAGTCCAATGTAGGCGACGCTCGGCCGCAGACGGACAGGCAGTTCAATGTAGGCGACGCTCGGCCACAGACGGACAGGCAGTCCAATGTAGGCGACGCTCGGTCACAGACGGACAGGCAGTCCAATGTAGGCGACGCTCGGCCGGTGCCGGTGCCGACTGACAATTAACTCGCGGCGCAGTAATGAAACACCGTGATAAACGACCAGATAAGCCTTAATCTCCACTGGCACGGCAATGCTCGAAATAGGCTACCCCGCCGGCAGCGCGCCTGTCCCCAGAGGCTGCCGGCAGCGCGGCTGTCCCCAGAGGCTGCCGGCAGCGCGGCTGTCCCCAGAGGCTGCCGGCAGCGGTGGCGCCCGGTGGTGGTAACAGTCACCAGCAGCGGTGGCGCCCGGTGGTAACAGAAACGGTGGCGCCCGATAGTGGTTGCCACCATCAGCGGTGGCGCCCGATGGTGGTTGCCACTAGCGGCGCTGGCGCCCGGTGGTAACAGAAACGGTGGCGCCCGATGGTGGTTGCCACTAGCAGCGCTGGCGCCCGGTGGTAACAGAAACGGTGGCGCCCGATGGTGGTTGCCACTAGCAGCGCTGGCGCCCGGTGGTAACTGAAACGGTGGCGCCCGATGGTGGTTGCCACTAGCAGCGCTGGCGCCCGGTGGTAACAGAAACGGTGGCGCCCGATGGTGGTTGTCACTAGCAGCGGTGGCGCCCGATGGTGGTTGCCACCAGCAGCGGTGGCGCCCGATGGTGGTTGCCACCAGCAGCGGTGGTGCCCGGTGGTGGTTGCCACCAGCAGCGGTGGCGCCCGATGGTGGTTGCCACCAGAAACGGTGGCCCCCGATGGTGGTTGCCACCAGCGGCGGTGGCCCCCGATGGTGGTTGCCACCAGCGGCGGTGGCGCCCGATGGTGGTTGCCACCAGCAGCGGTGGCGCCCGATGGTGGTTGTCACCAGCAGCGGTGGCGCCCGATAGTGGTTGCCACCAGCAGCGGTGGCGCCCGATGGTGGTTGCCACCAGCAGCGGTGGCGCAGCGTGAAGTGAAGCACAGTGTTTTCGTAGTGTAGTGGTTATCCCGTCCGCTCAGGGGCTGATCCAGCCGCTCAGTGGGGGAGGGGGGGGGGGGGGAGGATTGACCTTCAGATACCCAAATTGCGTTGCAAAGACTCATAATTTAAAACAAACATAGTTTGAACAGCATGACGTCGAGAGCCGATGACTGACAAGCACTTGTTTTGGAGACGGCCGTGTTATAACTGTACAACACAAACGGTAGGATGTAAAAAAAAACGCCTAAGCATATATTAAATCTTTTATCGACCTTAAATATGTATGCTGACGTAAGTTCCAAAGATGGTATTAAACGGACACCGAAATTAAAGTGTTCTTTCTTTTCCCAAGAGTGGGAATGAGCCTGCTTCAAAGAAGGACGTTTGGCGTCTCCGTTATCTTTTTGTCACAGCTCTCCGTGCACCGACGAGCGGCAAATCCGCGGAACGCTGGCCTGTTTTTTACCGGGTTAGGTTTGTAACATAATTTCACTTATGTTACATAGGAATAGGATCATAATCCATAAGACAACCAAATGAACCGTGTGCACAAATCTGGATAACCATAGCGTGGTATAACATATCGCCCCCAGAAAATACGGTTATACATTTATCGTTCGTACGATCCTTTTCCTTTTTTTAAATAAAATAATTGACGACCCACTTGGTCGCCAACTCTTATGGAGCGAAAGCGAACACATTGGTCATATTAGCGCCCAGGGGCCATAGCTCTACCGGGGTTCGAAACCCGGACTCCCCACGTCTTAACCACTCGGCTATTACGCCCCCTTAGCGTCGTACGATAATTTAAGGTTATCAAAATACGACTGACTTGTAACACATACACGGAGCTACGCTACCATCATGAATATGAGCCTCTCCGCGATCTGGATGTCACTTACTACCACGTCGTCACCAAGAGTCGTAAGTGATTCAGATGCTTGAAGGTGAACACGATGATCATTAGAACGTTAGCCTTTAACCCGCGCGCCGCTGGGGTCTCCAGCCGAACGCGCCCAGCTGGAGGGCGGGGGCGGGGGGGGGGGGGGGTAAATTTTACCCCCTCGTATCTTCCGAACCAATGATCGCAGCGGAACGCGCAAGGCGGCGATCGAAAGCTTTCCAAATTTTGCAAATCCGAGATAAATATTTTGAAGAGAATGTCATTTCCTTTCTTTTGACGTTTTTCATTTGGAATTTGCATTAAAACTCGATTTTCTACGAAATGTCCAACATTTATCGTTTTTCCACCAAAAAATGTAATGACATGACGTCATTAAAACGTCATTATCTTCCCAAGAGATACTTCAATGTCGGTGAAATTTTGTGAGAAGACGTACAATTGATGCCGCATAAGGTACGGAAAGTTTGACATTGCTATAGCTCATAGTTTTCAAGTTATTGAGAAAATCCGGGAGGGGTAAATTTACCCCCCAGCGGGGCGCGGGTTAACAAAACGGAATATCTCACTGGACATTTAAGCTAGAAAATATCTTTATGAAAATACGAAATACAACCAGAGCTAAAACGTTATCTTCAGCGAAGGTATATATGAATGTATTTGTGTAAAATATTCAACGAAGCATTTGGCATGAAACTCTGCGTACCACAACTGGTCCCACTGTCCCGGCTGGATGTGCTAAAAATGGCTGAATTTGAATGCGTTTGAGGTTCCAATTTCCCTCTTTCCATATATGTTTGGTGACGGTGGGCGTTAATCGGTAAAGCGCACAAACAAGATGCATGCTGATCCAGTGGCAGCTGGCAAGGATGTGATAGGATCGTCTCAAGCAAAATGTGGAAACACGAGAAAGTGCACATTTTCAGCTTTAACCCGCGCCGTGCCGGTGCTCGGCGCCACCTTCGCCGTACCGGAGGGGCGTTTCGACGCCCCCTCTAACTCGGCTCCTATAAAACAAAGGCAAAAATCGAGAAAAAAAAACGTTAGACAGCTCGTCAAAATGCATTTTGAAACTATTCGAGGCAATTGTTTCTTCTCAGGTCAATATTGAAGTCACCAGAGGTCATCAAAGGCCAATTTTTCCAGTTTTAGGACTTCGCTCCAGAAAATCCCAGATATCACAGGAACTATGATAGATAGGAACAAACAAAACAAGCAATAGAAAGTTATTGAAAAATGCAATCGGTAAGGTGTCCTCAGATTTGAGCTAAGGTCAATAGTTTAGGCTCCAGAGCTCATCAAATGTCAAAAAGGCTATTTTTAAGCAAAAAAGTTTTCACAAATATCTTTTTAGCTAATAAAGATACGGCAATAATTGTGACGCCATCGTGTTTGTATTGTGAAGGCGCCTCGAATCATATTCATGGTGATTAGGTTAGGTTATGCTCAAAATTTGACCTCAGGTTAAGGTCAAGTGGTGACCCAATTAGGTTATGTTGCGCATTGGGAGACGTGCCTCGACGAGACAAACACATTGGTGCCAGTTTCACGTATTTATCTTGATTTTGTCGAAAGTTATTGACACAAAAGAGTTGGTGACCTCGGATGACCTCAGCTGACCCTGTAGGGGTCACTGAACCAAAATTGCACCCGGGTCTTCAAAGAATGGCCTATGACAACATGATCCAGCAGTAATTGGGCTGATATAATGCGTATCCTCAGAATAGGAAGCATTTTAATATTTCCTCGTTGACTTATAATGGGGAAGAAACGAAATTGACCCGACCTTAGGTCACCGATATCGAAAAATCCGAGATACACGAATTGTAGGTACCATTGTACTTATGAAATCCTGTAAATACAAAATCTATCGGCCAAAAAATGTGGCTGTGAGACGACAGCACACTTTTTTGGAGGTGGGGTCACGTGACCTGCGCTCTTTCTCATAAACGTTTGGTAGTACAATTATGTAGTATAGTTGTAAGATTGTGTAGTAAAGTTGTAAAATTGTGTTTCATAAAGCAAAAACTACTACTTACTACGCTCGCGACTTTACAACTTTCAACTTTACAATTTTACTGCAGAAACGCTACGGTTGCTTTTTAAAACGCACGCATCTGTTTCATACCGATCCTCTGATTTACGGAGTAGTACAAAATGAAGCCAGTTTTACAACGCATTTTCACCCTGCTATTCACTGTTGTAAAATTGTGAACATGATAACTTAAACACTTCCAATGAGACTCCAATTTCCATACAGGCGAAACAAATTGCGATAAGAGATGATTCAATTGGGAATTTATGGTTTTCTTTTTCACATATGATCGTTGCCAAGAGCGAAAACGCACATTTAAAACCCTATTAGTGTCAGGGGCAAATTTTGCCCACCGCTCGTGTTTTTCTCAAATATTACCGAAATGGCTGGACGTTAGCTTCTGAAATTTTCTGACTTTTCCTAAAACTGGTCTGGGCAGTTTGTCTGAAAACTTCGTGAATTTTCCAGAATTAAAACAAAATTGCATACTTTGGTCCAGGAAACGCCTATGAGTTTTAAATTTTCAAATGTGACCAGGATATATCAATTTTGTATTAATTTGCTGTCGATCCATATAAGTTCAGTTTCGTCCAAATCGATCTATAGAACTAGGAGTTGAGAGGGATTTAAAAAAAAGTTATACAATTTGTGCATTTTGACCGCCTGTCGCCACATTTTTTAAAAATATAATTCATTTTGAGGGGAGTCAAACCCTATTTGAATTTTGAAAATCGGACTAAGTAGATTTCGAGATCTCCGAGGGGGCGAATCAGACCCCCACCCGCCACTAATAGGGATAACCAGGAGTCTGCCACTAATAGGGTTAACCCGCGCACTGCACGGGGGGGGTGATTTCCGCCCCCTCCCCCCCTCCTCAGGTTTTTCAAAGATAGCGAAAAAAATGGCGGCGCGCAGCGCCGCCGGGTTTTGACACACCTGTTAGGACATCAATTGCGCACACTTTGAAAACAAAAATATCCTCGGGTCATCTCAGGTCAGGTCACCAGACCAGGTCAAGTGACCCCATCTCCAAAAATGTTTGCAGTTGTGCCAAAGCCAGAGTTTTTCACCGATCAGTTTGCAACTTACAGGATGTCATGAGGGCATGAGTACTTACAATTCGTTTATCTCGGAATTTTTATATCGGTGACTTAACACGCGCCCTGGAGGGGGGCGAAATCCGCCCACCCCTCCGGTTTTTCGAGGATAGCGTAAAAACGGCGGCGCGCAGCGCCGCCGTTTTTTGTATACCTGTTTAGAAATGAACTTCCCGCAATATGTAAAGTTCTTGGCCTCAGGTCATCTCAGGTCAGGTCACCAGACCAGGTCACGTGATGACCTCAACTCCAAAACATTTGA
>JAXIVJ010019325.1:0-20024 GCA_036785665.1 Chirona hameri | reverse complement strand
AGCGCGCAGAGCGAAGACGCGAGAAGCGCGAGAGCGAGAGCGAGAGCTGAAGAGCGAGAGCGAGAGCGAGAGCGAGAGCGAGAGCGACGAGCGAGAGCGAAGAGCGATGAGCGAGAGCGACGCAGCGAAGAGCGATAGCGAGAGCGAGAGCGAGAGCGAGAGCGAGAGCGAGAGCGAGAGCGAGAGCGAGAGCGAGAGCGAGAGCGAGGAGCGAGAGAGCGAGAGCGAGAGCGAGAGAGCGAGAGCGAGGCGAGCGAAGAGCGAGAGCGAGATCGAGAGCGAGAGCAGAGAGCGAGAGCGAGAGCGAGAGCGAGAGCGAGAGCGAGAGCGAGAGGAGAGCGAGAGCGAGAGCGAGCGAGAGGCAGAGGCGAGGCGAGGGCGAGGGCGAGGCGAGAGGGCAGAGCGAGGCGAGGGCGAGGGCGAAGGGCGAGGCGCGAGGGCGAGGAGCGAGGGCGAGCGAGCGAGCGAGCGCGAGAGCGAGCAGCGAGGAGCGAGAGCGAGAGCGAGCGAGCGAGCGAGAGCGGGGAGCGGGACGCGGAGAGCGGAGAGCGGGAGCGGGAGCGCGGAGCGGGAGCGGGAGCGTAGCGAGAGCGAGAGCGAGAGCGAGAGCGAGAGACGTGGTCGATACTGCAACGCCTCTCCCTCTCCCTCTCCCTCTCCCCTCTCCCCTCTCCCTCTCCCACATCCCTCTCCCTCTCCCTCTCCTCTCCCCCCTCTCCCTCTCCCCATCTCTCCTCTCTCCCTCTCCCTCTCCCTCTCCCTCTCCTCTCCTCTCCCTCTCCCTCTCCCCTCTCCCTCTCCTCCCTCTCCACTCTCCCTTCCTCTCCTCTCCCTCTCCCCTCCTCCTCTTGGATCTCTTTCTCTCATCTCCTGATCTCTCTTTCCCTTCGTCTTCGTTTATATCTCTCTCTTTCTCGTATCTGTCACTCCCTTATCCTACCCTCCTCTCTCCAATCCCCCCCTCCCCCCCCCCCGTCCCTCTTTCCCCATATCGCTCGAGCTCCTCACTGGCTCCAACACAGCACCATAGGCCTCAGGCCTCAGCCGGGTTCTGCCCTCTCCGATACCTCTACCATCAGCACTACACAGCCTCCCGAGTTGGCCCTCAGTTCCTTCTAGTCTCTCCCTCGGGCAGTTTTGCGCTAATCCTTACGCTCAGACAATCCCTTCATGCTTACCGCTCAGCACAACAATCCACTTTCCACTCCCATTGCTTCTACCGCTCAGCACAACAATCCACTTCCACTCTCCATTGCTCTCTACCGCTCAGCACAACAATCCACTTCCCACTCCCATTGCTCTACCGCTCAGCACAACAATTCCACTTCCCTCATTGCTCTACCGCTCAGCACAACAATCACTTCCACTCCCATTGCTCTACCGCTCAGCACAACAATCCACTTCACTCCCATTGCTCTGCCGCTCAGGACACAATCCACTTCCACTCCCATTGCTTACCGCTCAGCACAACAATCCATTTCCACTCCCATTGCTCTGCCGCTCAGGACAACAATCCACTTCCACTCCCATTGCTCTGCCGCTCAGGACAACAATCCACTTCCACTCCCATTGCTCTGACCGCTCAGCGACAACAATCCACTTCCACTCCCATTGCTCTCCGCTCAGACACAACAATCCACTTCCACTCCCATTGCTCTGCCGCTCAGGACAACAATCCACTTCCACTCCCATTGCTCTGCCGCTCAGGACAACAATCCACTTCCACTCCCATTGCTCTACCGCTCAGCACAACAATCCACTTCCACTCCCATTGCTCTGCCGCTCAGGACAACAATCCACTTGCACTCCCATTGCTCTGCCGCTCAGGACAACAATCCACTTCCACTCCCATTGCTCTGCCGCTCAGGACAACAATCCACTTCCACTCCCATTGCTCTACCGCTCAGCACAACAATCCACTTCCACTCCCATTGCTCTACCGCTCAGCACAACAATCCACTTCCACTCCCATTGCTCTACCGCTCAGGACAACAATCCACTTCCACTCCCATTGCTCTGCCGCTCAGGACAACAATCCACTTCCACTCCCATTGCTCTGCCGCTCAGGACAACAATCCACTTCCACTCCCATTGCTCTGCCGCTCAGGACAATACGCCAGTGCGGGCCGGCTCAATGCGCCGCTCGATGAGACTCGGAATGGCCACGGCTTGCTGTTTTTCCCCGACGTGCTGGGCGCGGAGCGACGCCTTTCTTAACGCGTCCTCATATGAAGCACAGCAGGCGGCCGGACAGGAGAGCTCGCGCCAAAGGCTGGCTGGTGAAGCACAGCAGGCGGCCGGACAGGAGAGCTCGCGCCAAAGGCTGGCTGGTGACTTTGCCAGGGGATATACCTGCCGTCCACCCACCTCCCGTAAATTTGGTGAAAGAAGACATCGCTGACTTTGGAAGAAGGGATGAGGGTGAGACATTGCTTGATCGCTCTTGTCCCTCGAACTATAAGCTATAACAACATGAACACAAATAAGAGTGCTACTTCTTAATTGATAATAAACGTCAAAATAAACAAGAGCAATAAACCGATATTTTGTAAACAACACAGTGACTTAAGGCGGCCGCGCACTACACATTCGGCGCTCCATATCACTGCGAAATTCCGCCTTGGAAAATCGCAGCGATACCGCTGATTGTATGATTGTATGATGTATTAATCACCAACAGGTACGAACCCAATTATAGTTGAAGTCCATCCCTGAATATCGTCCTTGTTCCGGCGGATTCGGCGCTCTCTGCTCGCGAGATTCCGCCCCGCCGACCTACAGTATGTCGCAACCTGTGCCTACGGCCTGTCCCAAGGTAAATTAATGATGGCCATTTTTCGACGAAGATGTAAGTTTAGAACCACGAAACTTTTACATAATACATTTCACAGCGGCAAGAGCATGCTGTGCAAAATGTGCACCTCTGTCTTGCATAGATTCGCCACTGTTAGCCTGATCAATTTTGTTGTCCGCGGCTCCGCGGCGTTCAGTCGCGGAAAAAAGCTCGTTCGATTCCGCTTTTTTCCGCCGGTCTGCAGATGGCCGGCCGACGACATTCGTCCGCGATTATTGACGTTTCGGCTGACGCAAAGGCGGAAAGTCGCTAAAGATGCGCGGAAAGTCGTAGCGATATCGCGACCTCCGCGCGCCGAATGGCCTAGTGTGCGGCCGCCTCCGGATATCAAGTGCACTTTGCCAAATATTTACTTGATCCGCAAGTCTACAAAATCATCCGCTTGCAACACCCACTGCATGTCTTGCAGTATTCAGGCGTGTTGATTTAACCCGGAACGTCGCTGGCTCACTTTATGAGATCAAACGGGGAGATGTCGGATCCATGTGAGACAGATCGTTTCAGGGTCACTGAGTAACGAGCGGGAACTTAACCATTTTCAACACAGTGCCCATCGTTTGGATACAAAGGTCGTCTGTTGAATGTTCCCGGTTGAAAATGACACTAACTGGGGACAACGGAACATTGTTCTTTCGGAGAAGGGATGCAGGCAGACATTCTTCCTATAGGGATAAGGCAAGCGAGGCCACTAACACTGCACTTGGGAACTAAGCGTTGGAAAATCAATAATATCAAATTGAGTATTTTTACATTATGTTTAACAGGCGTCTTCTGTCAAGTACGCAGGCATAAGATATATTGTTAACGTTCATATTGACATATAAACAGTCAACTCCTCACATTAATGTATTGCTGACCAAGACGCGTTTCGTATTGATAACTTCTTCAGTTGGTCTTTCAAAATGCCAAATATTTGAGTCCAAAAATCTTTCGATAAAAAAGTATTCATATTCCTTATTGTGCCGAGAATGATAAATTGGGACTGCACCAACAATTTGTAATGACCAATTGAAGAAGTTATCAATACGAAACGTGTCTTGGTCGGCAAAAAAATGATGTGAGGAGTTGACTGCTTATAAAATATATTGTTTAATACCTGAGTTATAAAACCAGGCATAGCACGGCAAAATATAGCCAGAACAGCCAGCGGCCTTTGTTTCCTCTCCCAGCACACACTGTGGCGCCTCTCACCCGGCCCAGACCGGCCTTTGTTTCCTCTCCCAGCACACACTGTGGCGCCTCTCCCCCGGCCCAGACCGGCCTTTGTTTCCTCTCCCAGCACACACTGTGGCGCCTCTCCCCCGGCCCAGACCGGCCTTTGTTTCCTCTCCCAGCACACACTGTGGCGCCTCTCCCCGGCCCAGACCGGCCTTTGTTTCTCTCCCAGCACACACTGTGGCGCCTCTCCCCCGGCCCAGACCGGCCTTTGTTTCCTCTCCCAGCACACACTGTGGCGCCTCTCCCCCGGCCCAGACCGGCCTTTGTTTCCTCTCCCAGCACACACTGTGGCGCCTCTCCCCCGGCCCAGACCGGCCTTTGTTTCCTCTCCCAGCACTCACTGTGCCGCCTCTCACCCGGCCCAGACCGGCAGCCGGGCACGCTGTCTAGTCATATTCCGTATTAGTGCCGAGAATGATAAATTGGGGCTGTACCTGTAATTTGGTGACTGGCGAACAATAGCTGCCTTGTACCGGTGACGGTTTGCTGGTGACAGTCCCGAATATTGCCACGTGTAAATTACGCACTAGAAGACAATCCTTGAAATGTCAAAGAAATTATCAAACATAGGGCTTATGATAGCCCTGTTTTATGCCATATTAAGGAAAGTGTAGCGATAGATAATAGTTTTGAACATGTTTATTTAATTTCCCATTGCTGACTTTCACTTTCGGAGACGGCTGCTCCTTTCGTGGTAGGCTGCTTCTAGGTCAGCTATGTATATAGTCACCAGGGTCTGCCCACCCAGACCCCCTCCCCCCGACCCTCCCGTCGGCGACGCCCCTGGCTGATAAATATTGCAGCACACACTCTCCTGAGAGGAAAATGGTTAAACTGTTTTGTACTACCCCCCCCCCCCTGAATAAAAAAAAACGCATCAGACTTATCAAATTACCATTTTTGAACCCAATAAAACATTGCACCAGATGGGTCAGAGTACAGCACATTACCGCTCATTATGACCGCACCCACCACAGCTAGCAGGCGCTCTAGCTATAGCAGGCGCTCCAGCCGACGGCTATCAACTCCTGGGCAGGCTCGAGGGCCCCGTTCGCAGACTCAATGGCCCTCTGGATAAGGTCGAGAGGCCCCTGCACAGACTCAATGGCCCCTTGGCATGCCGAGAGGTCCCTGAACAGACTCTAATAGCCCCTGAGCAGGTTTGAGAGGCTCCTGAACAGGATCAATGGACCATTGGGAAAACTCGAGAGGCCCCTGAACAGACTCGAATGGCTCCTAGGCAGGTGCAAGAGGCCCTTGAACAGACTCAATGGCTCCTGGGCAAGCTCGTGACGGTGAATACCTGCGATCTAGTGTGCAATCGAACACAATCGGCGTGTTCCAGGGTGGATTCCTCAGCTGTATTTTGCTCTCAGTGTTTTCAAACGAGATGAGCCTACATTTGCCAGAAAATGTTCATGTTGTCCAGTTCGCGGATGACACACTTTACCACTCGTTAGTGGTAAAAAGTGCGACATGTCAAAGACAATCAATCGCATCGAACGTGCTGTCGAGTGCCTGTACAAATGGTTTTGTATCAACTGTATGACACCAAATGCGACGAAAACGCAGGCGCTTGTACTTGGCACCCCTGCTTTGATCCGAGGCCTGCCACCTGTCGCACTGAATGTCATGGGGACCGGTATTCCCGATTCCAGAATTGTTACGAGCTTGGGCGTCATCATGGATAGTCATTTAAATTACAAGGCTCACGTAGATCACATTACTGCGCAATGTACTGGGATTCTTATTGGACTGATGCATGCCAAGCATATCATACCGAAAAACTCCGTCAACCATTGTTCAAGCACTTGCAAACTCAGTCATCATGTATTACATATCAGTATACGGTACTTGCAGCGACATGAACTTCACAGAATACAGAAACTCTTAGATTTCGGTGCCCGTGTCATCAGTGGCCGTCGCAAATATGATCATATTCACGACGTGCTCCGTGATTTGCAATGGCTTGATGCTACCAGTCTTGTCAAGTATCACCGGCTGTGTATGGTACACACAACCACCACCACGGGCAGACCGGAAGCCATTGTCAGCACTATCAGCAACACTGCACAGCACCGGTACCAGACGCGTGCTGTCGGCCACCGTGTGTTACCGAGAATACGCACGGAGGCAGGCCGCCGACGGTTATGTTGCGGCGCCGTGCGCGACTACGACCGTCTCCCATTCGACAACAACAAGCGAAACTTTAGCTTTCAACTGCGGAGATATCTCCTCAGAGACCAGTATAGTGATGCGTAGGCCGTGCTCTGTGTCGACTGTTGAGTGCTGCTGTTGAACCTTGCCCTGATTCTTACCTCCTTGACGTATGACAACGAAAACCCATGTTTTTTTTTATTTGTCATGAATAAAGAATCTTAATCTGAATCTGAATCTGCTCGAGAGGCCCCTGGGCCGTTCGAGAGGCCCCTGAACAGACTCAATGCGCCCCTGGGCAAGCTCGAGAGGCCTCTGGGCAGGCTCTAATGACCCCTGGGCAGGTTCGAGAGGCTCCTACACAGACTCGATGGGCCCCTGGGAAAACTATAATAGGCCCCTGGGCAGGTTCGAGAGGCCCCAAAACAGACTATAACGGGCCCCTGGACAGGGTCGAGAGGTCCCTGAACATACTCAAGGGCCCCTGGACATGCTCGAGAGGCCACTGGAAGTTTTTTGGGTCCCTGGGTGGGCTCAATAGGTCTCTGGACATGCCAAAGAAGCCCCCTGGGCTGGCTTCGAAAGCCCTTCAGTGTCTCGGGTCCCTTGACATGCACCAACGTGACCCTTGCCTGGTTTGAGGGCTCCTCTGTGGCTTTTTGAAAGCCATTTAGCTAATACTAATGGTATCTGGGCCAATCTCGGTGGGGCCCCCGTGACCCGTAAGAAGGGGGCAAGGGGGATTGGTGGGGGGCAAGGGGGGATTGCCCCCTTGCCCCCCACCCCTGGCTGCGCCTCTGATAGTCACCAAAGTCAAATAGCAATCATCATTGCGCTAAAAGCAATCTGGCACAAATGTGTAGGTACTTAAGCTTGTCCACCGTCCCACCCCCTGCACTACACCGCATCTATTAACCCTCGCCCTACGGGAGCTTTTTTCACCTTCGCCCTAGGGGGGGAGGGGGGGGGGGGGGGGGGGGGGCGCTGACAGGCCCCCTGTTAACTTCCAAACCAAGCAACTTAGAGCAATGCGGTAAGAACCAGCATGTTACCTGTCATGAGTCCACCAGCGACCTCTGGCGCGGTCGGTTCGCTCCGCCGCGCTCCGCGCTGGCACGGTCAGGCAGAGTGCGGGCGGGGTGAGAGGCGTCCAGAGGAGCTGGCACGGTGATTGGGGCCATTGTAGTGATTTGTGCCATGGCTTGTTAATTCAGCCACGGAACACGGCTGTGTGGCCCACCATTGTGTGAGAGACAGTGCTGATCGAGCTGTCCGTGAAGTGCAGAAATGCAGCGACCGGAGGGACGCGACAGTGCCGGTGACGGGACGGAATTGGGGGCGTCGCGTTCCCCGAGCAGTGGTTCTTCTGTGAGTGAGCTAGTCCGGAACTATGATGACGTATCGGGCAAACGAGATCGTTCGGAATCTGGAGACCCACCGCCACCGACGAGCAAGCGAGGTGCACCGGACTGTGGGGGTGAGTCAAGCCGCAGCCCTTCCGCATCTCAAGCTAAAAAGTCGATAAGGGAGCATTTTGACGATGCGCTGGAAAAGCTTGAGAGCAGAATGACAGTTTTTCTGTCCACTGAGCTTCATGGATTCCGTGAAGACATCCAGTCGCAGTTCGAGTCATTGAATGACAGACTGGGTGATTTAGAAAAGCATGTCGAGGCCAAAGACGAAACGGTAGACGACCTCAGCCAGAAGTTAAAGGAGTCGAGGGAGGAGATCGGCAGGCTGCAGACCAGGGCTGAGGAAGCTGAAATGATCTCTCGGCTCCCCTGTCTCATCCTGTCAGGGGGAGCCATGGCGTCCCGTCACGCGCCGCGCCTGCCGGCGCGCGGGCCCGCCGTGATCGCGCCGGCTGGCGGACCGGCCAGCGCCCCGCGGCAGCGGCCGGAGTCGACCGCGCCGGCACGGGCGGATCCAGCGGGGCCGGCCGGGGCGGCGCGGGGAGCGC
This sequence comes from Chirona hameri, assembly GCA_036785665.1. Taxonomy (NCBI): domain Eukaryota; kingdom Metazoa; phylum Arthropoda; class Thecostraca; order Balanomorpha; family Balanidae; genus Chirona; species Chirona hameri. The sequence continues at coordinate 11,835 of JAXIVJ010019325.1, read as the reverse complement.
GCCCGTGGCGAGGCGGAATCGTATCGGAGGAGCCTGAGGACATCAATGCTCTGGTAGTGAACACCTTAAACCAGTGTCTCAGTGGTCTGGCCATATCGGAGAGTGACATAGACCGAGCCCACCGCTGCCCGGCCCGAACAATCGCGTCATTGTGCGGTTTGTTCGTTCAGGTCTGGGTAGCATTCGCGATCAAGTGATGTGGCGTCGCCTGGAACTGTACGGAAAGGACCTGTACGTGAATGAGAGCCTGACCCCGCTGCGCAGCAAAATCTACCGCAGCCTGCTCAACGCAAGGAGGCAGAAGAAACTGCATACAGTGTACTCGCGCGGCGGGCACGTGTTTTTCAAGCCCGAGAAGTTTGCGGCAGGTGTGAGAGTCGAGTCGCTGGTCAAAGTGCGGCAGCTCGGTTTTTCCGTGGTGGAAGACGGACAGCCCTCCCGGGTGGCTCGCGGCGGCGATCGCCCCTCCAAGGGCCAACGTGGGACGCCGGCCCGCTGATGAGCTGACCGGTCTGGACCGGGACCGCTGCTGCGCCCCGTGGTGAGAGACTGACGAGTGAACGCTGTCTTTGAACCTGAGTTACGTCACTAGGGTGATCTTTGCCTCAACTATGGTGTAAAAGATTGTGGTTGCTTTTTCATGTCATCATGATATCATCCCCGATTTTCTGTCGTGCAGTGCTGTTTTCCCGCCGTTCCGTGCAGTTGCCCCTTGTGTTTCCTACAGCCGCCGCCAGGTGTCGGGGTGGTCGTTCGGCTGTATAGTGTATAGCTGTTGCATATTGTAGCTGCTGCGTGCAGTGCTGTTTTCCCGCCGCTCCGTGCAGTTGCCCCTTGTGTTTCCTACAGCCGCCGCCAGGTGTCGGGGTGGTCGTTCGGCTGTATAGTGTATAGCTGTTGCATATTGTAGCTGTTGCGTGCAGTGCTGTTTTCCCGTCGCTCCGTGCAGTTGCCCCTCGTGTTTCCTACAGCCGCCGCCAGGTGTCGGGGTGGTCGTTCGGCTGTATAGGGTATAATCGACAGTGTTAGGCCGCCTTGGGTAGGGCCTCCCCCTCCCACCACACAGGGGGCAGGGGAGCGAATTAGCTGTTTGGCTCGAAGCGTTGTTGACAATGTCACGAGGTGGGTCATGATCAATACCTATAGATGAGACAATAGGGCTAGTAATGTGAAGGCCTCTGAGCGAGATTGCTCTGTAGGTACGAATAAGATATGGCCATTACGCCAAGAGCAATCGTCTGCCATGGTCACCAGCCGTGTTCACTTTTTCTACCCGTTTTGTCGATACTTATTTGTGTTTCAACTGTGTTCTCGTGTTGTGCTCTTTCGTTTGTTTGTGCAAGCAGATGATTGTTCCTGTGGGGGCGGCGTCGGCGGTGGCGGGTTGGCGCGGTGGCCGGCGGCGGCGGCCGGATTGACGCTGCTGCTGATGGCGTCCAAATCATCTTCAATGACACTAGCTCATCTGAATCTGTGCAGAGAGGGGGCGGTGCCTCGTCCCGTGGTATGTATGGCTCGCTGTCTCGCCTGGCTGCGTGTCCGCTGCTGGTGTCTCGCTCCGCCGATCGCGCTATGAGATTTCCTGTCCCGATCCCTATACCTAACCTAATTAGCATACGATCAGGACTAACTTCCCTCTTAGATTCCGGTCGGTTTGCGTGGAAAATGTACCGAGGCCAATCATTTAGAGATGAATGAAATGTACTGAATGAACAAGAACGCATGCGATCTTGAAATAACAACCTTTAATGTAAGGGGCTTAAGTAATTTTTCAAAGAGAAAAGATGTGTTCGACTTCCTTAGGAGTCAATCAGCGGACATAATATGTTTGCAAGAATTACATGTAGCTCCTGGCAAAGAAAACGTTTTTCGAAACCAGTGGGGTGGTAGAGCCTGGCTGTCGCCAGTTAGTTCTGCAGCAGGTGGAGTTGGCATTTTGATCCAAAATAAAACAGCATGTACGTTTATTGACGTAGTTACTAATGACAAAGGAAGTGCCATATTTCTGAGCCTGGATATAGACGGATTTAGGATTAAAGTTGCAAATGTATATGGCCCCCCTGATCGCGATGATCCTTCATACTTTGAGGAAGTGTTCAGACTGGCTGTTTCTGACCAGACAGAACACTTAGTACTTTGTGGTGATTGGAATTTAACGTTAAATCCAGACGCAGATACATATAACTATGCCTCCCGTGACAGGCGATCAAGATTCCGTAGTTTGGTAAAAAATAAATGCCTTGATCTGAACCTTCATGATGCCTGGAGAGTGATGAATGGTGATAAAAAACAGTTTTCATGGCGGAAGAACACTCCAGTTAAATGTGCAAGACTTTATTTTTTTCTTATCACCGACTCAATCATAAACAAGACCTCGTCGTGTGAGATTCTTCCTGCATACAGGTCAGATCACTCCCGAGTATCTTTACGTCTAAATTTGAGTTCTCAAACAAGAGGAAGGGGATTATGGAAGTTTAATTGCTCTCTGTTGAAGGATTTAACTTACCTACAGCTAGTTAAAGAGGTTATTCAAGAGACAATCATTAGTTATGCTTGCCCGATCTACTCTGAATGGTACATCAAGAATCAGGAAGCGAGAAAAGACATGCAAATGACTATTACCGACGATCTGTTCCTTGAAATGTTATTACTGAACATACGGTCTAAAACTATCAGTTACACAATACAAAAGACAAAAGAAAGAACTGAAAAAGAAAAACGTATATTACTAGAACTTCAAATACTAGAATCTGAGTCAAGTCCGACCTCCGAAGATATTGAAGAGATAGGTCGCAAACAGTCAGAATTACAAACTCTTAGATCAACTGCAAACGAGGGACGAATAATTCGTTCACGGGCAAGGTGGTATGAAGAAGGTGAAAAGGGATCATCTAGTTACTTCCTGAAACTAGAAAGGAGAAACTTTGAAAGTAAATTAATGCCTTCCTTGAACATAGGAGATCGAGTAGTAAAGGATTCCGGCGAGATCCTCACTGTACTTAGTGAACATTTTGCTGAACTGTTTCGAAATGAGGAGGCTGCCCTGGAACCCGAAGTTAATGGATATTTAGAAAGCGCAAAACTCCCCAGACTTTCAACTACAGAATCGCAAACCCTAGACAAGGACATAACGGTTGAAGAGCTGGGAGCAACTTTAATGAAGTTTAGTAATAATACAAGTCCAGGCTCGGATGGATATCCCTATGAGTTTTTTAAGGTCTTCTGGGGTGATATTAAACACTTTGTTTATAGGTCCTTAACATATGGTTTAATAAAAGGAGAGCTTTCAATAACGCAACGGGAAGGACTTATAACTCTAGTGCCCAAACCTTCCAAACCTAAGAATTGTATATCTAGCTGGAGGCCAATCACCCTTCTAAACTCAACTTACAAAATATTAGCTGGAACAGTTGCAAACAGGCTCAAAAAGGTGTTGGATTCTATTATACATCCAGATCAGACAGCATTTAAAAAAAAAAAGATTTATTGGTGAAAACACCCGTGCCACTTATGATATCTTGTGGGACACATACCGCACTGATACAAAGGGACTATTACTCTCTGTGGATTTTAAGACCGCCTTTGATGTAATGAGTTGGAGGTTTTTGGAACACTGTTTATATAAGTTCAATTTTGGAGAAAAGTTCATAAATATCTTTTTGTGTTTGCACAAACACATCTTTTCGCGTATTCTCTGCAATGGAAATATGTCCAAACAAATAATAAATTTAGAAAGGGGCTGCAGACAGGGAGACCCCATATCATGCTACTTCTTTATTATCGGGGCAGAAGTTTTAGCAAATAGGATCAGGCAAAACACCACTATTCGAGGAATCAAACTCAGGCGCACCCTTATTAAAGTCATACAATATGCTGATGATACGACTTTTTTCCTTGTCGGATCAGAGGAAAGCCTAAGGGCTAGTTTCGGCGAGCTTGGCGGGTTTGCAAAATATTCTGGACTAAAGCCTAATGTTTCGAAGTGTCACGCAATGTGGATAGGACGGCAGGCGTTTTCGAGCGAGAAAATATGCCCCGATATCAACTTGAATTGGGTTACAAAACTCAAGCTCCTGGGGATCGTTTTTAATCCACACTGTCGATATATCGTAGCTGAAAATGTAACAAAATGAAAGATGCAATCTTGAGGACAATTGGAATGTGGCAAAGCCGACATTTGACATTGGTTGGAAGAATCACTATAGCCAAGTCATTATTATTGTCACAAATTACCCATATAATATCATCGCTACCTGACCCCAGTGAAAATGTCATAAAAGATATAAACAAAATACTATTCACATTTGTATGGGGCTCAAAAAGAAACCCATTGAAAAGAATAAGATTATGTCAGCCTTTACACGAGAAATTACATATTACATCGTACATCAAATCACTAAAAATGAAATGGATAAAAAGGCTAATAACGGGAAAACACAGCGCCTGACACTCACTTGTACCTGCAAAATTTCAGAGCGAATTCATCTGGAATTTCGGTGTTGCGGCTCTGAAAAAGGTTTTGAGAGAAATATGCAACCCATTCTGGAGAGATGTAATTTCTGCTTGGCTACATTTTTCCAGTGTGTTCACAACGCCTGATGAACACCTTTACAATGAAAACTTATTCAATTCTGATCACACAAAATTTAAAAACTCGCGATATATTAGTTGGGAAAGGAAGGGTTTATGTCTCATAGGCGATCTCTTCGAAGGCAACAAGCTTTTAACGTGGCAAAGGTTTAAGGATCTCTACAATATTCCATGCATTCACCTTGATTATCTTGGCCTGGTGCACAGTTTACCGAGGATTTTGCAAAAGGACCAACCAAATGGCTGGTATCAGCATCGCCCTTCAATACCTGCTCGTATTCACTATCTTTTAAGTAATGCAACTTTCACAAAGCTGTTTGCTAGAGGATTAATGAAAAACAGCACAAGAACTCAAAATGATATCGACAGAATTGAGTGCAAGTGGAGGAGAGACATTGACACATTCGAGCCATTATCAGTACAGGTCGTGAGTAACAGTGTTTGTGCAACACGATATACATCCTTTCAGTTCAAAATAGTAATGCGCATTTTAACTACTAACACCTTTTTGCGCTTGATTCATTACATAGAAGATGAACGGTGCACCTTCTGCGGTGCGGCCCCTGAGACATTAACTCATTTATTCCTGTCATGTCACTATGTGCAAAGTCTTTGGCATGACATTTCACGATACCTCTCAGTGAACGGCCTCGAGCAAATTTGTGATAGAAAGAAAATATTCGGAGATTGTAAAAATGCGTTGATAACCCACATAGTAACAATGGCAAAATACTTAATATATGATGCTAGGTATAGGGAGATACGGCCATCTTTCATCCAGTTTAAATCGTGCCTGAAGCGCGATTTTGAAACTGAAAGATATATAGCAGCAAAGCAAAATAACTTAGATAACTTCAGCAAAAAGTGGAGCGAGTTAAACGCTGATTTAAGCGCTGGTGACTGATGACTCTTATAATCCATTTCGTTATATTTTCATTGCCAACAAAAACCCGGTCCTTGCTCCGTCCCCTCATGCGCGATTTGGCGGATTGCGACATGTCTGGCGGCGGCGGCGTGGCCGGCGGGTGGCGCCATCTGCCGTGCTCCCGCTGCTACTAGTGTCGTGGGTCTACCGTCTCTGGCGACTGTAGTCGTGTCTTCGTCTGTAGGCTATTGACTGGCCTCCGATGCTAATGGGCCGGTCGCCGCCGATGCAACCGTTGTCGCCGCCGCCTCCGCCGTCGATGCTCCTGCCACCGTCCTCGCTGCCGCCGTCGCCGCCCTCACCAACACAGGCATCCTACTACAGTGCCAGTAAAGTAGGATAGGCGCCCGCGCCCTCTTCCGACCCGAGCCGATCCGGGACCGGTCCCTGACAGATTCTGCCGGGCCGGTCGGCCTGCCGGGCGTGTGGGTCGCCGACCCAGCTGGTCGACGGCTCGCACGCCCGACCGGTGGCGAGGCGGGCGCCGCTTCGCGAGGATTGGCCGCGGTGAACGCGAGGCGGCGCGGGCCGCCTGCGATATTCATACTGAATGTTGAAATGTATGAATGAGTGTCTGTGGTGGTGACAAATATACGGGGAAAAAAATGTTACCTGTCATGAGAGGAATCTAACGGTATGCGAGTTTTAGGTTTCAGGTCAACAGGTGACCTTCCAGGTCAAGTGAATGACCTCGGATTTACCACGTCCATAACGGCGATTTTGCTCTTCAGAAAACCTCAAAATTCGAAATTGATAAATGTAAATAAAAGGCATGTTCCTAGACCAGTTTTAGCTCAGTTATACAGAAAAGGTAATTATTTGTTCGTATCTTGTCAAAAAAGTCAAAAAAGTATTTTTTAACAATGACGTCATCAGATTCTTACACTTAGGGAGCCATCACTCAGTCAAAAATAAAGATATTGCTTTGAAATTTGGTATGGGTATTGTCCATGCTACGTTCTCTGATATATATTCCGGTTTTTCTAACATCTTTTAAAATGTTGATTTTGTGGGGATTTTATTAAAAAACAGTATTTTTTTTATTTTAGGGGTCAAAAACCCAAAATTTTGCAAATCCGACATTTCCATTTTAAAGAGAATGCCATTTTGTATCTTTGTTGAATTGCGTTTGCAATTTTCTTTAAAACTCTGTTTTCTACGATTTGTCAAATATTTCTCGTTTTTTTACCAACATGACGTCATCAAAACATGATTATCTCCCAAATTACTTAACAAATTTCAATTAACTTTTATACAGCATACGTATAATTCTTGTAAACTCAGTTACCGAAAATTTCAGCAAGATGCGCCGCTGTGTAAAAAGTTATTCAAGAAAAAAAACTCAGGAGGGCCTGTCAGCCCCCCCCCCCCCGTAGGGCGAGGGTTAAAAAGGAAAGTCTGAAAAAAGGCATTATGGTTGTATTTTGTGTGGACGCTTGACTAAGCAAAATCATATGTATGCGATTTTCCTACACTCCACCTGACAGCGCACCTTTCGGCTTCCTACTTTAAGCGGACGCAGGACATGCATTTGGAAGTCCTTTGAAGTACAGACACATTCATGTTTTTTCTTATTTCAATATGGTTTATTAACCCGCGTCCCAGTGGACCTCTGAGACAACTTCACCCTAATGGAGTGGGGTCAAAATGACTCCATCCCTCCCTCACTAACTCAAATCTAAAAGGGTATGATTACGAATGCCTTTTCCAAAGACGCGGAAAAGGCATTCGTAAACTCTCGAGGTCATTCGAAGTTGCTTAGGACATTTTTGGGGCTCAGGTCAATATTGAGGTCACCAGAGGTCATCAGAGGCAAAATTTTCCAAGTATGGGATTTTGCTCCAGAAACCCCCAAATATCTGGGAAGTATGATAGCTAGGAACAAACGAAAAAAAAACAATAGAAATTTCATGAGAAATGCAATTGCCATCAGTGTCCTCCAATTTTAGCTAAATAAAGTCAGCTTTAGCTAAAGCTTTGGCTCCAGGCAGGGGCGTATGGAGGATTTCGCCCAGGGGGGATGGGATTAGTGGGGCCCTCGTAGCCAAGTGGGCCCACATAATTTAAACAGTACAGAATGTTATGTGTTGTAAAACAACGACAAATAAGTTTTCGACAACGAAAACAAGTTTGTTTTTTTAATTTTTAAGAGTAAAAAACGATTTTTTTTTAAATTGAAAAATCAGAGATAGCTATTTTGAATATTATGTAATTATTATTCTTTCGACATTTGTATTTGCAAAGTTCTTCAAAACTCGAATTTCTACAATTTTTCAAACATTTATTGTTTTTCCACCAAAAATGACATGATATGACGTGATTAAAACGTTATTATCTCCCAAAGTACTTCACTATTTGCATTGAAATATTGTGATAAGACTTACAATTGATGCAGCATCATGCACTGAACGATTGACACCAATATCTATAAATGTGTTCAAGTTATTCAGAAAATCCGGGAGGGGGGGGGGGAGATTCTGCCACCTCCAGCGGGGCGCGGGTTAATGCAAATATTATCCTGAAAGCAGACCACCTCTACCACCACAGGACCCTCTAAAGCAGGCCCGGATCCAGAGGGGGAGGGGGCGGGTGCTATCCCCCCCCCCCCCTCCGGAGCCCGGGTCGCACCCATGTCGCGCCATACAAACGCGCCCGTAGGGTGCAACTTTTTGTATGTCGTCCCCCCCCCCTGACGGAAATCCTGGATCCACGCCTGTTCTAAAAGCCAGCATAGGGCCCTCTACAGATCGGCAGGAGCCTCTAAAGGCCGACAGATGGCCATCTGCAGATCGGCAGGGCCCTCTAAAGGCTGGCAGAGGGCCCACTACAGATTGGCTGGGACACTCTGCAGTTCGACATGGCCCCTAAAGGCTGGAAGAGGGCCCTCTACAGGTCGGCAGGGGTTATATAAATGCCGGCAGAGGCCCTCTGCAGATTTGCAGGGCGTTCTACAGATCGACTGGGCCCTCTAAAGGCCGGCAGGGCCCTCTAAAGGCCGACATGGCCCCTAAAGGCCGGAAGGGCCTTCTAAGGTCCGGCAGGGCCATCTAAAGGCAGGAACAGGGCCCTCTCCAGATCGGCAGAGACCCTCTACAGATCGGCAGGATTATAAAGGCCGACAGAGGGCCCCCTACATGTCGGCAGGGCCCTCTAAATGCCGACAGAGGCTCTCTACATATTAGCAGGGTCCTCTAAAGGCCGGCAGAGGGCCCTCTCTAGATCGGCAGGGACCCTCTACAGATCGGCAGGGCCCTATAAAGGCCGGCAGAGGGCCCTTTACAACCGAAGGGGCCCTCTAAATGCGGATAGTGGGCCTTCTGCAGATCGGCAGGGACCTTTAAAAGCTGGTAGAGGACCCTATCCACACTGGCTGGGGCCCCTTTCCATGTATTCACATATACATGCTTTTAACAGACTGAGCAAGTGCTGTTATTTATTCGTGTTACGATTTTTTTTACTTCGGTTCTTGGGGCGTTCTTTTATGCGACGTAATGCGACTTGCGGGCGCCTGACACCATCCAAAACGCTGAGGCCTTCGGCCCCAGGGGGTCCTCGCTCAGTCGCCAGAGGGTCCGCCTGGCCTCCCCTTGCCTACGCCCTTGGCTCAAGGCCTCCAGAGGGCACCAAACCTCACGATGGCATTTTCTTCCAAAACGTGTTTTCATGAATAACTGTTTATCGGTTAAATATAGAGCAATAATTTAAACCCATCGTGTTTGACTCATCAATACGCTTCGAATTATGTTGATAGTAACCTGATTTGGTCAACATCAAAATTTGACCTCAGTTCAAGGTTATTTGGTAACCCATGTTTTATAAGGAGCGATGCGTCTTGACGAGGCAAAGACAGTGGTATCATTTACACGTCTCTATCTTTACTCTATCAATAGTTATTAGCAAAAAAGATGCTGGTGACCTCAGATGACCTCAGCTAACCTTGCAGAGATCACCGAGCAACAATTGCACCTGGGACATCAGTAATAAGCTAAAATAACATGATTCTGAAAGAATTGGCCTGATCTAATGCATATTCTCTGAATAGGAAGCATTTTTATATTTTCCCATTGACTTATAATGGGGAGGTCACGAAATTGACCTGACCTTAGGTTACCGTGTTACAAAACCGAGATATACGAATCGTAGGTACTTATGACCTTATGAAAACCTGTAAGTTTCAACCAAGCATCTGTGCCAAATGTGGCGTCGCTGGGCGCCGACATTTTCTCGCTATTCCCGAAAAACCTCAGGGGGGGGGGGGGGGTCAAAATGACCCCCACCAGGGCGAAGGTTAAAACCAAATGTATTACTTGAATGCTAAATTGACACTGTAATTGATATTGCATTTTTTTTAAATACCTAGTTGCTAGAATATCCACACAAGAACATAACCCCTACTCGTCTTCCCAAAGAGGCAAGTGCTGCATATACAACCTGCCTTTTTAAGTAGTTTTCCGAAGAAGCAAAACAAAGTGTGGAGACAGGGTGTTTAACAAGGAATCAAATAGGTAAGGACTAGCGCTTGTGCTCGCTCCGCGTTGCACTCCCATAGATTCGCAATCCTGATAGATGGATGGAGATTTGTATAAAGGACTGTTTTGGCTTGTTGGACTTGTCGGACTTGTCTGACTTTCTGGGCTTACCGGGCTTGCTTGCTTGCGGGGCTTGCGAGACTTGCTGGACTTCCTGGGCTTGCTGGGCTTCCTGGGCTTGCCAGACTTGCCGGACTTGCTGGGCTTGCGGGGATTGCGGGGCTTTCAGGGCTCGGACTTGTCGGACTTTTTATTTATTTAACGTCTCACGCCTTCGGCGCTCGCTAATCCATTTAGCACGTGCGTCATCTCGCGCCTTCGGCGCTCGCTTCGCTGTCAAATCGCAAAAATCCATCTTCAACCCATCTCCAACTCCAACCAACCCATCTCCGACTGCGTTTATCCAGCGTGGGAATACGGACGCCGCCAAATATCAATATTTCTCCAAGATCTTCGGGACAGAGGTTCCATGTTCACAAAGGCACGTGATTCACTTTGGAACTTTTTGGAACACTTTGAACACTTTGGAACACTTTGGAACACTTTGGAACACTTTGGAACACTTTGGAACACTTTGGAACACTTTGGAACACTTTGGAACACTTTGGAACACTTTGGAACACTTTGGAACACTTTGGAACACTTTGGAACACTTTGGAACACTTTGGAACACTTTGGAACACTTTGGAACACTTTGGAACACTTTGGAACACTTTGGAACACTTTGGAACACTTGGAACACTTTGGAACACTTTGGAACACTTTGGAACACTTTGGAACACTTTGAATACTTTGGAACACTTTGGAACACTTTGGAATACTTTGGAACACTTTGGAACACTACTTGGAACACTTGGAACACTTTGGAACACTTTGGAACACTTTGGACACTTTGGAACACTTTGGAACACTTTGGAACACTTTGGAACACTTTGGAACACTTTGGAACACTTTGGAACACTTTGGAACACTTTGGAACACTTTGGAACACTTTGGAACACTTTGAACACTTGGACACTTTGGAACACTTTGGAACACTTTGGAACACTTTGGAACACTTGGAACACTTTGGAACACTTTGGAACACTTTGGAACACTTTGGAACACTTTGGAACACTTTGGAACACTTTGGAACACTTTGGAACACTTTGGAACACTTTGGAACACTTTGGAACACTTTGGAACACTTTGGAACACTTTGGAACACTTTGGAACACTTAGGAACACTTTGGAACACTTTGAACACTTTGGAACACTTTGGAACACTTTGAACACTTGGAACACTTTGGAACACTTTGGAACACTTTGGAACACTTTGGAACACTTTGGAACACTTTGGAACACTTTGGAACACTTTGGAACACTTTGGAACACTTTGGAACACCGCGAACAGACACGCCGCTCAAATATTCATTTTTTCCCGGGATCTCCGGGACAGAGGCTCCCTGGCCATCAAGTAACGTCATGACGTCGTGTGGTATGTGCAGCTAATGATGCGTGCCGATTCGCAGCAGCCCTGGGCGGAGTTTCGGTGCTTTTTTGAGCGGTTTCGAGGCCATTGTTGGTTCGTACCCCCCCCCCCCCCCCTCCTCTCCCATGACCCCCTGACATGTCCCCTTCCACAACACTCCCCTGGTCCCCCTGTACCACACGGCCGGCCGGGACCTCGGCTCGGATTTGACGCCGCTGAAAAAATAAATTGATCCGGATCTCCTGAACGGAGGTTCCATGCTCACAAAGGCACGTGATTTCAACCGCGACAGAACGAAAGCCTTGCTGTGTTTCGAGTGC
>JAXIVJ010019324.1:0-20027 GCA_036785665.1 Chirona hameri | reverse complement strand
ATATATATATATATATATATATATATATATATATATATATATATATATATATATATATATATATATATATATATATATATATATATATAATATATATTATATATATATATATATATATATATATATATATATATATATATATATATATATATATATATATATATATATATATATATATATATATATATATATATATATATATATATATATATATATATATATATATATATATATATATATATATATATATTATATATATATATATATATATATATATATATATATATATATATATATATATATATATAGACACCCGTCACTCAGAAGCATACTGACGGCGTAGGATTATGTAAGCACTAGTAATCGTTAGAAATGGCGAGGGTGATTAGTGACCGCTGACATTATCGTAGGAAAGTAAGTTAGCGCATTATGCACTCTAATTGGGAGTATCCCGTGATGAGTAGTGCAACCGCCAACACTCATTGACCATAGGTCACCTAGATCAGTGTTAAGTAGAGAGTTCGTGTCATACCACCATATTTTAGTCGATATCCCTGTGTCCGCACGGTACGTATCACCCTATCCACTCTCTAAACACCCGCCTGTTGCTAGAACCGGAAGTATAGCGTTGGGTACGCCGGGCGGCACGCTAGTGACGTCACAGCCTTGGTCACTCCGCGCAAAAAGTGCGTGAGGCGAGTATATAAGCCCCGCGTAAAAGACAACAGAGGCATTGGGAGAGACCGAGCAGTGTGTGCAGGTGTTCGTGCAACCTCCACGACCGCGCTTCAATGTAAGTCCCGGCGTGCGGCGCCGTCGGGAGCGAGGGAATAGGGTTCTCCTGACAAGAGAATGCTGACCAAACTATCTCTGAGCCCAGTGGCGTATTTAAGGGGGGGGGGCATGGGGGCCATGCCCCCCCCCCCCCTTGGCGCCGAAGTCACACTCCAGAATATGATGTGTCCATTCGACACAGACTCCATTTGTGTGTAAATTTCAAGATACCCAGGACAAAGTTTTTTTATTGATAATTCAAGCGGTTTTATACGTATTATCTATATGGTTCTTGAACAAAATAAGCATTGTCTACCTATATCTCTTTGAATATTACAATGGGAACATCAATATCATACACTAATTTATTATGAATAAGTTACAACCGGTTTCATCTAACAGATTTAACGCTGTAATTTTTTGGCATCACTAGTTCCGAGCGAACTCCCCCCCCCCCCCCCCCCCCGGTGGCGACGCCCCTGGTAAGACAAGACTCAAAACATGAATTCTGCTCCAAAAGCATGTGCCCCCCCCCCCCCTTGGCTGATTTCTAAATACGCCACTGTCTGAGCCTGTGACGAAGCTGTCTGTGACTAAGTTATATCTGTTTCTATTGAGCCGTATTTTGGAACGAGTTGTCTTCTTCATCCCATAAACTTAAACCATGTTGCATTTGAACATATATCTATCTCTGTCTTGTCCAATATATCTTGCAGTCGTGTATAACGCCTGTACTGGAGATAAGGGATCGGAGTTCAGAAATATGGGAAGGTGGGTAGAAAGACTTTATCATACGAGCCGTTCTCTGATAATTGAGTCATACCCCTAGACAAACTTAACAAGCGAGCACATAGCCTTTGAATTCACCGGTCAGAGAACGTATGAGAACAAACAATTCACAATGAGAGCGTGATAGGGTTTATTGGTCGACCAGATACATATGACGGCATATGACAAACTTGGTATCTGACGCATTTCTGCGCCCACGTTGTTTACATTTCAGTTGTAATGGCGGAGTCGTTGCGGGCGGTCGGCTGAGGCGATTGACGGGTGATACATTACAAACTATTATTGTTAGGTAAGTACTGAGAATGTGTCTGTTTTGAGTGCAGTTCTGATGAAATGAGACGGGTATAATTAGTATAAAATACTCAATTTACCTATATAAAGGTGTGCAAAAGCGATTCTCGCCCAATAATTAGCTAAAGCTGTGTGATACCTTGGGAAGGATGTGCAAAAATTCAGGATAGGAAGCCTTGAGGCTTGAGCTAAAATGTGTACAATGATTGTCCATGTTTGTAAATTACTGTACAGGTACGTGCTGGAATTACTTTATGTTTGTACTGTACTGGACTGGAAAGTTTAATCATGTTTGCACTGATTAGTGTATCAGTATTGTCCAACATTCATTCTGATAGAAACCACGTTTTTTTGTCACCCCTCCCTACTCCAGAAAAAAAACTAATTTTAAATCCTGCTAGTCTGTGGTGTGGGGGGCGGGGTGCAGAATAGGGCTCCAGAAGTAGTAGCTTCTCCAGAAAAGTTGTGTGGGCTGAGCTGGGGAAAAAATCGCTTAAAGTACCATCAAAATCCACAAAAATACAGATTTCTCCCCGGATTTGACCCACTTTCTCATCCAAGTTGGGGGGGGGGGGGGGGAGGGGGCTGAAGCCTCCTCAACTGAATAGGAAACTACATCCCTGGTGCAGAGTGATTCTATTCATTTTGTATTTCCAATGTGTTCAAATGTGTTACTTTTTGGCAATCTTTGACTAAGGAACATATTTGCCTGCTGGTACACAATATGGCAGCACATTATGATGTCATAGTACCGTGTGGCAGGCGGCAGCATGGCAAAACAGCAGCATAGTGCACCAAGGCAATATATTAAAACCTTACTACCTATGTCTGTCAGTACTCAGTACCATATGTTTTGTCTTGGAAAAATGGGAAAATTTGTAGGAAAAAACTGGTGACAAACTTGTAGCTTTAGAATCCCAACGGTGACACACAGCTAGGGTTTCCCAGCCCTGATGTAGCTTTCAGTGAGAGATCTTTGTTTGATTTTAACCCGCGTCGTGCGGGTGCTCGGCGCCACCTTCGCCGTGCCGGAGGGGGGGGGGGGGGTAGACCCCCTATAACTCGAAAACTCAAAGGGATAGAAAGACGCGGAAAAGGGCGTTCGAAAGCCCTCGACAAACACATTCGAAGGTACTCGAATATTTGTTTCCTCAAGTCAATATTGAGGTCACCAGAGGTCATCAAATGTCAGATTTTCCCGTTTTAGGACTTTGCGCCAGAAACTCCCAGATATCACAGGAACTATGATAGCTAGGAACAAACGGAAACAGGCCATGGAAAGCTCTTGAAAAATGAAATCGCCTAGACTTCCTCAAAATTAAGCTCAGGTCAATACTTTAGGCTCCAGAACTCATCCAATTAAAAAACTATTTTTTACCAAACAGTTTATCACGAATAGCTTTTTACCTCATAAAGACACGGCAATAATTTTGACGCCATCGTGTTTATATTGTCAAGGCACTTCGACTCATAATAGTGTTGACTAGGTTAGGTCAACTTAAAAATGTGACCTCAGGTCAAGGTCAAGTGGTGACCCAGGTAGGTGATGTTTCATATGGGAACATGTGCCGCGACGAGACAAACACATTGGTGTCGGTTTCACTTATCTATCGTCATTATGGCGAGAGTAATTGCCATACAACTGTTGGTGACCTCGGATGACCTCGGCTGACCCTGTAGGGGTCACTGAACAAAAATAGCACCTAGGTCATCAAGAATGGCCTATAATAACATGCTCCAAAAGGAATTAGACTGCTATCTTGCGTATCCTTGGAATAGGAAGCATTTGAATATTGCCCCATTGACTTATAATGGGGAGGTAACGAAATTGACCCGACCTTAGGTCGCTGATATAAAAATCCAAGATAACCGAATTGTAGATGTATATGACCTTATGAAATCTTGTAAGTGTAAAACCGATCATCCACAAACTGTGACTGTGGTAAGACCACTATTTTTTTTTTGGAGGTAGGGTCACGTGACCTGATCTGGTGACCTGACCTGAGATGACCCGAGGTATTTGTTTACATAATGTGGACAATTATGTCCAAACAGCTGTGCCAAAAACGCGCCGCGCCGCTGTGTTTCCGCTATCCGCGAAGAACCTGAGGGGGTGTCTAAACACGCCCCCCCCCCCCCCCGGCACGTCGCGGGTTAAAATATAGGGATGATGTGAGCATGCACCTAGGTGTTAGGGCATTCCTGTGTATGTACCACTTTTGGTCGGGGCCACTCGAAACACTTTTGCCACCCGACTGCAGGGGCGTCGCTGACGGGGGGGGGGGGGTCGCGACCCTCCCCCACACAATTTTGAAAACCAGGGGGGGGGGCGGCCACCTACTTTTTATGACGGCCGACCCCCTCCCACACACACACACTTTTATGGCGGAAACTGATTCTAGTTGTCATGTAATTCCTATTCAAATGAAGATTGGAATATGACAAATATGTGGCAGCTTCTCCAGAAAAGTTGGGGGGAGGCTGAGCTGGGAAAAATTGTTTAAAGTACCATCAAAATCCACCAAAATACAGATTTCTCTCCGGATTTGACCCACTTCCTCGTCCAAGTTTGGGTGGCTGAAGCCAAGTTGGTGGGGGTTGAAGCCCCCTCAACTGAATTTGATCGGGGATCCTACACCCCCGCGATGTGGAAATGGACTCAGTCAGTTACGGATGAAATTGCCTGTTTCGACACACCGCTGCTCCGAAAGGAAAACGAAGGAAATTTCATCCGTAACATGCAGGGGTGTCGCCGACGGGGGAAGAGGTCGGGGGGACGGTCGCCCGACTCCCCACTCTCAGAAGGTGGGGTGGTTGACCCCCCCCCCCACACACACACTTTTTGCGGGGGAAGTTAACAATTTATCGTAAAAATTGCCTTTGCAGCTGTCAAAATCCAGCTATCCACAGTCAAAAAGTGGAAATTTCGCGCCGCTTCGCGGCATGACACAAGTTTCGCAATTGCTTATACAAATTTGGAAAATGGGAAAATGAATTCCACCAGGGCCCACTCCCTTCATAAAATATTAATGTTCGAGCGGGCCGGGAGCTGCTCCAGCGGTGCCCAACTTGCTGGACCGAAGAGCTAATAGCATGGGGACCAGGCCAGGACCATCTCCACAAGCCATCTCCCCCAGGCTCCTCCAGATCCACAGGGACTGTTTATGCGCGGAAAAGTCGTTCTGCCCCTTGCTGCTTTCAAACCATTTGCACTGTTACCAGTTGTTTGTTACAGTTCGGTACATGGTACACGATCAACTGAACCAGTGACAACTGCACAAGTGACAACTGAACCAGTGACAACTGAGCCAGTGACAACTGAACCAGTAAAACTGAACCAGGGACAACTGAACTAGGGACATCTGAACCAGGGACAACTGAACCAGTGGCAACTGCACCAGTAAAACTGAACCAGGGACAACTGAACGAGTGACATCTGAACCAGGGACAACTGAACCAGTGACAACTGAACCAGGGACAACTGAACCAGGGACAACAGAACCAGTGACAACTGAACCAGGGACAACTGAACCAGGGACAAGTGAACCAGGGACAACTGGACCAGTGACAACTGAACCAGTGACAACTGAACCAGTAAAACTGAATCAGGGACAACGGAACCAGTGACAACTGAACCAGGGACATCTGAACCAGGGACAACTAAATCAGGGACAACTGAACCAGGGACAACTGAACCAGTGACAACTGAACCAGGGACAAGTGAACCAGGGACAACTGGACCAGTGACAACTGGACCAGTGACAACTGGACCAGTGACAACTGAACCAGACACAACTGAATCAGTGACAATTGAACCAGTGACAACTGAACCAGGACAGCTGAACTAGTGACAACTGAACCAGTGACAACTGAACCAGGGACAACGAAGATCAAATTTTGAAGTTGACCTAACCTGGTCACCATGAACATGTTGCGGAGGGTCACCATTAACATGTTAACGAGACAAACACGATGGTGCTAACATTATTGCGCTATGTTTAACTCATAAGAAATTATTCACGAAAACCTTTTTGGAAGAAAATGCAATCGTGGTATTTGATGTCCTCTGGAGCCTAAACCTTTGACCTCAGCTAAAATTTGATAACACCAATGGGAATGGCATTTTTAATGAGCATTCTATTGCTTTTTCCGTGTGTTCCTAGCTATCATAGTTCCCATGATATGTGATGGTTTCTGGAGCAAAGTCCTATACTTGGAAAATTGATCTTTGATGACGTCTGGTAACCTCAATATTGACCTAAGCCGAATAACGACTTTAATAGTTTCGACATCATTTTTGAAGAGCTATCGAACGGTGTTTTTGGATTCCGCCTAATCTCCATATGAGCTGAATTAGAAGTGTGGCGTTCAGACGCCCCACTGGTCACTGGTTCAGTTGTCACTGGTTCAGTTATCCTGGTTCAGTTGTCACTGGTGCAGTTGTCCCTGGTTCAGTTGGCACTGGTTCAGTTGCCACTGGTTCAGTTGTCCTGGTTCAGTTGTCACTGGTTCAGTTGTCCCTGGTTCAGATATTACTGGTTCAGTTGTCCTGATTCAGTTGCCACTGGTTCAGTTATCACTGGTTCAGTTGTCCCTGGTTTAGTTGTCACTGGTTCAGTTGTCCTGGTTCAGTTGTCCTGGTTCAGTTGTCACTGGTTAAGTTGTGCTGGTTCAGTTGTCCTGGTTCAGTTGTCACTGGTTCAGTTGCCACTGGTTCAGTTGTCCTGGTTCAGTTGTGACTGGTTCAGTTGTGACTGGTTCAGTTGTCCTGGTTAAGTTGGCACTGGTTCAGTTGTCACTGGTTCAGTTGTCCTGGTTCAGTTGTCACTGGTTCAGTTGTCCTGGTTCAGTTGCCACTGGTTCAGTTGTCACTGGTTCAGTTGTCACTGGTTCAGTTGTCACTGGTTCAGTTGTCACTGGTTCAGTTGTCACTGGTTCAGTTGTCACTGGTTCAGTTTCCTGGTTCAATTGCCCTGGTTCAGTTGTCACTGGTTCAGTTGCCACTGGTTCAGTTGTCACTGGTTCAGTTGTCACTGGTTCAGTTGTCACTGGTTCAGTTTGTCACTGGTTCAGATGACATGGAACTGAAGTACATATGTATACAGATATTATTATTATATGTACTATTGAGCGCTGACTGCCACCGGTCATCGTGATTTGCTATCCAAGGCTAATGTATATGAAAAACTACCTTCATTTCAATATTTTATCATAACGAGATGTGTAACCAGGGAAAGGGGTTACCTGAGGCTTGGCTCCACTCACGGTCTGGTTCCAATATTAACATGTCGTTTTCCACGACCTAAAATTAAATTTGTCACACCGGTTTGCGGCGTCACATCGGTGGCCATCGTCATCGTATTCGATTCCTCGTAACGCTGAATTGAATTTATAACATTTCTAGCTTCTTATTCTATACATGGATAAATTAAGCATGGATACTGATAGGAATCATGCGTGATTTAGCGGCCACAGAGCGGTACTAGCTGTCGTTTTGTAGTCCGGGAAACGGCCTACCACGGGGACGTTCCTACATATATGGGCACACATTACCAGGCAGGATGTCCATCGGTGGAACCAACATGTCATAAGTGCTTGTGAGAGCTTCCCGAATGCATTTAAACTTAATTTGGTTCATCCCACAATCACCGGAAGGCGAGAAACCATGCGACGGTGCGGCCGTCTTAGCGTTGCGGCCTACCACGGGGCGGGCGGTATACTAGCTGGTGTCTTCGTAGTACGGGAAACGACAGCGGCTGCGCGTGGTTGCGGATAACAATAGAAAGTGGGCGGAGTTTCATATCCATACTTGCTTTATCCATGTCCTATGCATGGCCCACCGCCTATATTTCTGGGTTGTATCAGGAAAACCCGTTAGAAAATTCGCGCCGCTTGGCGGCGCTAAATAACAAGTAGCATGACAATCCACATAAAAAAATGCTGCAAAGGCTTAAATACACGCCAAAAATGGGGGTATTTTTCGTCATTTCAGCCGACCCCCACCCCACCCCGCGACCCACACCCACTCAAAAATGCTCGGCGACGCCCCTGCCTGACTGTCATGTCATGTCATCAAGTCACCTCATCACACGATGATGGTGTAGTGGTTACTGTCACGTGATGACGTCGCCTCATCACATGATAATCGTGCCATGAATATGTCATCGCGTCATGTCATCGCGTCATCGCACAAACGTCCACATCACGTGTGTGTGTGTGTGTGTGTGTGTGTGTGTGTGTGTGTGTGTGTGTGTGTGTGTGTGTGTGTGTCCGTGTCCGTGTCCGTGTCCGTGTCCGTGTCCGTGTCCGTGTCCGTGTCCGTGTCCGTGTCCGTGGCCGTGGCCGTGGCCGTGGCCGTGGCCGTGGCCGTGGCCGTGGCCGTGGCCGTGGCCGTGGCCGTGGCCGTGGCCGTGGCCGTGTGTCTGTGTCTGTGTCCGTGTCCGTGTCCGTGTCCGTGTCCGTGTCCGTGTCCGTGTCCGCTGCCGTGTCTGTGTACGTGTGCGTGTGCGTGTGCGTGTGTGTCAAATCCGACTCCTGTCGAACCGTCTGGTGACCTCACTCTGGTCGCAGCTGGAGGTCGCGAGGTCTCAGACCATCACGTTATCACACTATCACGCTGTCCAAACAGCAGTGTGCGGACGCAATCAGCCGCCGATAAGTCCACCGGCTCCGAGTGGCGGCCCAGACGACAGACGGCGACCGACACTCCTGCTGCCAGACAGAGACAGACTGCCGGTCGATCTGTCTCCGTGCGGCGACCAGCGTACGACCAGCGTGTGACCAGCGTACGACCAGCGTGTGACCAGCGTGCGACCAGCGTGTGGCCAGCGTGCGACCAGCGTGTGACCAGCGTGTGACCAGCGTGCGACCTGTAACCGACCGTCAACTGGCCACCATCCGACCGGAGCAGCATGGCTCCCACCGTACCGCTGAGTAACGGCATGAAGATGCCGCTGCTGGGCCTCGGCTGCTGGCAGGCCGACGACGGAAAGGACGTGGCCGTGGCCGTGGAGGTGGCCCTGCTGGCCGGCTACCGGCACATCGACACCGCCTACTTCTACGCCAACGAGGCCGACGTAGGCCGGGGCATCAAGGCGGCCATCGCCACCGGTAAGGTCAGCAGGAGCGACATCTTCGTCACCACCAAGCTGCCGATGATCGGCATGCAGCCGGACCGGGTGGAGAAGTACCTGAGGAAGTCGCTGAAGGCCCTGGATCTGGAGTACATCGATCTCTACCTGGTCCACCATCCGGTGGGGTTTGTTGAGGTGGACGAGAACGAGAACATGCCGCTGGAGAACCCTGGTTCTAAAGATGAGAGGGTTCTTATAGACTTCTCAACCGATCTCATCGCCATCTGGAAAAAGATGGAGAGGATGGTGGAGCTAGGGCTGACCAAAACGATCGGAATATCCAACTTCAACCCCAGACAGATGCGCAAGATCATGTCCAACGCCAAGATCCCTCCCACTGTTAACCAGGTGGAGTGCCACGTCTACTTCCAGCAGAAAGAGCTGCGGGAGGCCTGCAAGAAGCACAACATCGCCGTGACCGCTTACGGCCCGCTGGGATCTCCCGGGCAGAAGCTGTTCTACGAGAAGCAGGGTAAGACAATCGAGCTGCCCGACCTGCTCAACAATCCGGTGGTGCGTCTGGTGGCCGAGAGGCACAAGCGGACGTCGGCTCAGGTGCTGCTGCGATTCCTGACTCAGGAGGGCATCATCGTCATACCCAAGTCGACCAACGCGAAACGGATTCAAGAGAACGGCGACATCTTCACCTTCCAGCTGGAGGAAGTGGACATGGAAGCGCTCCGTTCTCTGGACCAGAGCGTCGCGGGGACCATATTCAAATTTGATGAAATCTTCCCCGGCTTTGATGAACACCCAGAGTGCTTCTTCTGAACGGCTGTTAAACTGACAGTGGCCAGTGTGTGAGGGTTGAGATATGCTATGACGCTGTAGTGACGTTGTAGTTCGGTGACAATAATAGTGTGTGTAAATCTCTTCGATAATTTGTATTGTTAACGATCAGAATGGACCGTCAAAATGATCGGTCGTTCAAATGTTTTGTCTCATTATTTATGAAAAGAATTTGAGATTTAGTTTGAATGTTGCTCCGTTAAAAGACGGAACACAGCTGCAATGTTGTCCAGGGTTTAGTTGTCTGCATAAATGCAATTTATCCAGACAAGTAGATATCCAGACAGATACATTGTCTGGATAACTGCAATAGGTCGCAATGATGCAGATTAACATTTGTTTCCCGATGTCTCAATAAAAACATATTTTAGCTGAACACATTCCTTTTGTTCGAATATGTGCATATAAATTGTGCCTTCGATGAATATACGAGAGTCGGACCATGTAAGCTTGACAAAACTTACTCTACATTAATTAAAGGGAAATATTGACCTTTTTATCTATTTTTTCTGCATTATCTTATGCAACATGTGTGTTATTATGTTATGTGATGTCATTCTTATGTCATTAAATTGATTAAGTCTCAATTTAAAAATGAAATCACAACTTTTTCTACTTCTATTTTGTTTTGTTTTGGGAAATACAAAAGTGCATATACTTCTTTCGGAGTTCATGATCGGTGTTTTCCTCCACTATTGAAAGCGTGACATATTGACGCTTTTGTTTCAATCTGTTCAACGTTGAATACCTCTCGTTGAATTACTTCTCAACAAATCGCATACACTAAATACGTCGTCATTGGGGGCCAAGTTAATCCGCCGAATAAACGATACATAAAGAGACATAAACGAAAAGTGCAACAAAGAGCCTCTTGGGCCCAACCAAGATTGCCCCCCCCCCCCACCAGTCTTGCCCCTTCAAATCACCTTACTCTAACTGTATAAAAGAAGGTAATCCCATGAGCATTTATGAACTAATCCTTTCTCTGTAAAATATTTATCTAATATAATTTTGAAGGAAGCAAGTGTCACACTGCATCAGCGACATCCCCTGGTAGCATATTCCAATGTCCTACAACCCTTCTACTGAACAATTACTGTCATAGCCTAGTCCTACTTTGTTTCATAATGAGTTTTCCTTCTGAACCCCGCTTTAGCCAAGCTAAGTAGCTGTTGGATAGCTCTGTTGTTTTGTGTATTTTTTTGAGGAATCACATTATATTTAGATATAAGGATTAGATATTTAGTTTTGTGGATCGTTTAGGTATTATTTTTAAGCATTCATAGTTAGCTGTTACCTCTTACTTGCTTTTTAAAGGACTTTTCATTCTAGCTTGTGTGCGCCAAAATTGTCTTAGTCTTATTTTTGTGTTATTAGTTGCAGGGTTGGATAAGTAGATATTTTAGAAAATTAGGGATAATTAAGGTGTATTTAGTATTTAGTTTATTTAAGGATTAGATATTTGGTCTAGTATTAGGTGCACTCATAGCTGATTTGTGTCACTAGCTTTACCTAGATCTAGTTTATAAAAAATCAAATCACGTTCCCCTTCTGAACCCTACTTTAGCCAAGCTAAGTAGCTGTTGGATAGCTCTGTTGTTTTGTGTATTTTTTGAGCAACCACATTATATTTAGATATAGGATTAGATATTTAGTTTTTTGGATCGTTTAAGTATTATTTTTAAGCATTCATAGTTAGCTGTTACCTCTTACTTGCTTTTTAAAGGACTTTTCATTCTAGCTTGTGTGCGCCAAAATTGTCTTAGTCTTATTTTTGTGTTATTAGTTGCAGGGTTGGATAAGTAGATATTTTAGAAAATTAGGGATAATTAAGGTGTATTTAGTATTCAGTTTATTTAAGGATTAGATATTTAGTCTAGTATTAGGTGCACTCATAGCTGATTTGTGTTACTAGCTTTACCTAGATCTAGTTAAGGTTTAGAAGAAGAAAAAACAAACAAAACAAAAACAAAAAAAGTTAAGTTAAGTTAGTAAAGTATTGAAAAGTGCATAGTACCTAAGTTATATACCTAAGTTACTAGTGTATTCAAATGAGCATGACTAGGATGCAGGCGAAGGTAGCAGAGCTAGAGGCCCTCCAGGCTAGAGTAGCGGAGCTTGAGGCGCAGTTAAGTAAGTGTAGGTGTAGAGATGAGCCGCAAGAGGGTGTAGCTCCTGACCAAGGAACGTATGCGCAGATTGTGGTTAGGGGGTCAGAAAAGGAGCCTACAGGATCAGGGACCAGTGGTAGTTCTGATAGGGGCATAAGGGAGGAGGATAAGGCAAAGGTGGATAGTGCGGCTGGGGTTTGGAAGTGTGTTGGAGGGTCACGTTTCTGGAGACCTAACATTGTGGAAAGTAATGCTAGGGCCACAGACAGTAAGGATGAGGAGGGGTGCTGGGTAATGGAGGGTGGTAGCAGAATCTGGAGGAGGAAGAGGGAAGGGGATCAGGAGGGATGGACAAAAGTTCAGGGTAGAGTCAGGCAGTACAGCCCCAGGGAACATCAGCAGGTTACACTAGCAAATAGGTTCAGTGCGTTAGAGTCAGCAGCTGAAAGTGACAAGGTACAGATTCAGCATTTAGTGGTTGGGGACTCAAGGGTAAGGCCCTTAAGGCGAACATTCTGTGGGAAGTGGGACAAATGTATAGTTAAACCGGGGGCAAAAGTAGTTGATATGGGCCCTGTCATTGAGGCAGAACTGGGTAGGAGTAGCCCGGAGACAGTTATAATACAGGTGGGGGTGAACAACATAGGACCTAGGCGGAGTGTGAGAATAGTAGCGGAGTACCGGAGCCTGCTGCAGAGGTTGAAGGAGTCCAGGAAACCAGTCATTGTGACTGGCATCCTCCCTCGCTGTGGAGCCAGTGAGGAGTGGTACTCGAGAGCTCTGTCTGTGAACAGCTCAGTTCAGAACTTATGTTCAGCTATGGGGCTTAGTTATGTAGACTTATGGGATCAGTTCTATGAGTGGCATAGGTACTATATGAAGGATGGGCTTCACTTATCGGATGAGGGGGCAAGGGCTTTGGGAGATGCCTACAGAAGTGTCATTCAGGGAAACTAGGTAGGAGGGGGGGTTCAGGGACGCTAGTACTAGGGCATCAAGAAGTAAGCATTGGTAGAAGTTCATGTCAGAATAGGACAGTAGATCATAATTCCCTCAGAATTAGTAGAGTCAGCTCAAAGTATAAGATCACATGTGTGTTGCTGAATGCCCAAAGTATTAGGTCTAAATTTGATGAGTTTGAGTGTTATGTTGCCCTTGAAAAGCCTGATATCATTTGTGTAACCGAGACATGGGTTAGTGAGGGGTATAATGGGGATAGGCTACAGGATTTCGAGTTACAAGGGTATAACATGTTCTCATACTGCAGAGAATCACGGCAGGGAGGCGGAGTGTTTGTATATGTAAATAGTTTGTACTGCACTACTAGAGTTGATGATTCTAGTAAAGTAAAAGAAGTAGAATCAATCTGGCTTGACATTAAAATTGGTACAGGAAACAGAGGAAGGTTGAGGATAGGTGCATTTTACAGACCAGGGAATCTTCCAAGGAACTCCCAAGCTGAAACAGACCAAGATATTTGTGAGGAAATACGTAGGAACTTTCGGGCTCAGTGTCTTATTATGGGAGATTTTAACTTAAGAGGATACGAAAGTATAGCAGAGGAAACAAATGAGTGTAGGTTGTATAGGCAAATCTTTGAAGAGGAGCTTTTCATGCATCAGTTTGTAACAGAGCCAACCAGACATTGCTCCATTCTAGACCTTGTATTCTCAGACAACAGTGATCTAGTTAGTGACATAAGTATTTGTGCAGGTCTAGGAACCAGTGATCACAATATGGTTAAATTCAATATCTCATCAGAAATGAGGCCCAAAGATAACCTTATTATGGTTCCAAACTTCAGCCGGGCTGATTTTGATGGTATTAGAAATGACCTCGCACAGATAAAATGGAACGTTGAGTTGGCAGGTTTAGATGCATGTGAGGCCTGGAATGTTTTCAAAGCTAGATTAAGCCAAATTCAAAATCGGCATATACCCCTCAGGCACAAACGTAACAGAACCAAGGGCAATCCAGTTTGGCTTACCCCAGAAGTAAGGAGTGCTATACAAGCTAAAAGAAGTGCATTTGGCATTTTGAAGGGATCTTCACTAGATATAAATCAGAAGGCCTACCAGAATGCAAGAAATTCAGTTAAGAAAAAGGTCAGAGCAGCTAAAAGGGCAAAGGAACTTGATTTAGCTAGACATTGTAATGCAGATAGTAAGAAGTTCTTCAGTTTTTATAAGTTAAGTACAGTTTCCAAAAATATAGGTCCATTTAAGGTAGATGATGTGCTAGTTAGCAAGGACAGTGAAATGGTTGAAGTGCTTAATGATCAGTTTCAATCTGTCTTTACTATCGAGGACCAGAGTAGTATTGCAGCACTTCAGCCTGAGCTAGAGACAGAGGAGACTATAGGAGAGCTAGGTGGCATAAGTAGTGAACTTGTTCTAGAATATCTAAAGAAAGTAAGGCCTAACAAGGCAGAAGGACCTGATGAAATCCATGCTAGACTTTTAAGAGAATCTGAAAGGGAGTTGTCGGTTCCATTAGCCATAATATTTTCTAAATCACTTGCAGATAGTAAAATTCCACTTGATTGGAAAAGAGCAAATGTTGTTCCTATTCATAAAAAGGGAGATAGAAGTAAAGAGGGAAACTATAGACCAGTTAGTCTGACCTCATTAGTCTGCAAGGTGCTTGAATCAATCATCAAAGATAAGATTGTTGAATTCTTGGAGCAAAATGAACTCATCAAAGATACACAGCATGGCTTTAGGAAGGGCCGTTCTTGTTTAACTAATCTTCTGGAGTTTTTGGATGTTGCAACAGATAGCGTTGATCAGGGTAAACAGCTAGATGTAGCTTTTCTTGATTTCAGTAAAGCATTTGACAAAGTCCCCCATACAAGACTGGGGTTGCAACTTAAAATTCATGGGATCAGGGGCAAGATTCTGGATTGGATAGAAACGTGGCTTTCAGGACGCCAGCAAAGGGTTATATTGAATGGGTGCCAATCACAATGGAAGGAGGTTCTCAGTGGGGTTCCACAGGGCTCAGTCCTGGGCCCATTGCTTTTTATAATATTTGTGAATGCAATTGAGAACAGTATAGACAGCAAAGTCTTGAAATTTGCAGACGATCTAAAAGTTGTCAGGATTATTAGAGGAAAACATGATCAGGATGTTTTTCAATCAGATCTGGACAAGCTAGTTGAGTGGTCTGAAGCATGGCAGATGAAATTCAATTTGAGTAAATGTAAGATTATGCACGCTGGACGGGTTAGCAGTAAACATAGGTATGAAATGGGTGGGCAGAAAATGGAGCAGATTGAAAAGGAAAGAGATTTAGGTGTCGTGGTAAACAATAGACTATCAGCGTCAGACCAGGTTGTAGAAGCTAGGAAAAAGGCACTTAGAATGCTAGGGGCCATTAACAGAAATGTTTCCTACAAGAGTGAAAAGGTAATAACAAAACTGTATTGTGCATACGTTAGACCACATTTGGAGTATTGTGTACAAGCCTGGTCTCCAACATATGAGAAAGATTGCTGGTTGTTAGAAAGAGTTCAAAAAAGGGCAACAAAAATGATTAATTGTCTTGGTAGTTTACCTTATGAAGATAGATTAAGGAAATTGGGTATGTTTTCACTTAGATATAGAAGGCTAAGAGGAGATCTAATTGAAGTCTTCAAATTTGTAAATAGTCAGCATTCTGGATATTTAAAGGGTATGTTTGAGTTCAATAGGGAAAATCGAGGTAGAGGTCATCAGCATAAACTCATTATGAAACAAAGTAGGACTAGGCTACGACAGTCATTTTTCAGTAGAAGGGTTGTAGGACATTGGAATATGCTACCAGGGGATGTCGCTGATGCAGTGACACTTGCTTCCTTCAAAATTAGATTAGATAAATACTTTACAGAGAAGGGATTAGTTCATAAATACTCGTGGGATTAGCCTTCTTTTATGCAGGTAGAGTAAGGTGATTTGAAGGGGCGAGACTGGTGGAGGGGGGGGGGATGGGGGGGGGGGGGGTGCAACCTCGGATGGGCCCAAGAGGCTCTTTGTTGCACTTTTCTTTTATGTCTTTATGTCTTTATGTCTTTATGAGTTTATGCTGATGACCTCTACCTCGATTTTCCCTATTGAACTCAAACATTCCCTTTAAATATCCAGAATGCTGACCATTTACAAACAGCTGAGTTTACAACAATTATACGTTTTCTGTTTTAAAAAAAATCGTTGAAATTAGTTGAAAAATTTGGGAAATAATGACGTTTTGATGACGTCATGTTGTTGGAAAAACGATAAATGTTTGAAAAATCGTAGAAAACAGAGTTTTGAAGCAAATTTCAAACGCAATTCAGAAAAAAAAATGTCATTCTCTTTCAAATGGCAATCTCGGATTTTTGACATTCAGAGTTTTTGACCCCTCAAATGAACGAAAACTGATTTTTGGGGGAAAATCACCACAAAATAAATAATTAAAAGATGTTAAAAAAACGGAATGACCCCTCAAATGAACACAAACTGATTTTGGGGGAAAAGTCACCACAAAATAAAAAATTTCAAAGATGTTAAAACGAAATATATGTGAGAGAACTGAGTATGGATAATACTCAAACCAAATTTCAAAGCAATATCTCTATTTTTGACTGAGTGATGGGTCCCTAAGTGTAAGAAACTCATGACGTCATTTTTTCATCACTTTTTTGATTTTTTTTTGACCAGATACGAATACATAATTACCTTTTTTGTATTTCTGAGGCAAAACTGGTCGAGGGACATGCCTTTTTGTTAACATTTATCAATTTCTATTTTTTAGGTTTTCTGATAGAGCAAAATCGCTGTTCTGGACGTGATCGACCGAGGTCATTCACTTGACCTGGAAGGTCACTCGTTGGCCCGATTCCAAACATGACATGCAACATGTTGGTTCTTACCGCGTTGCTCTATCTTGCTTAGTTTGGAAGTTAACAGGGGGTCTTTTTAGGACACCCCCCCCCCCCCCCCTCCCGTAGGGCGAAGGTGAAAAAGCTCCCGTAGGGCGAGGGTTAACACTAGAAGACGTATTCAACACAACATAGGTACCTATACAAGGAAATTCACTCACGCGCTCCTCTGCCACCCAGTAGGCAGCAGGAGACCAAAGGCTGCGACGCTGCGTGTAACATTATAACTTACGTTGGTTGTGAATCACCCCGAAATAGCGTCAAGTGCGACACTTTCCCTATCCCTACTGCTACCAAAATGCTACCAAATAGAGGAAGAACGAACGAGGCAAAGAAAAACACTATTTATTTCTTTCGCAAGAAGTAATTTTCTGCAGGCAGTACCCATTTTTCATCGCCAATTTCAGCGTTTTTTTTTGGGGGGGGGGGCTAATTTCTATTGCCGCCCCTGTCCAGCTTGGGATGGGGGGCTTTTGCTCCTTCCGCCCCCCCCCCCCCCCCCCTGGATCAGCCAGTGCAAACCATGAATTTTGACAAATTAGCACGAACACGGAAATGATAATGTAGAAAGCAGGTATGTCATGTCAGATATATTACTCACGTGCAGGGGTGGTAAAAATAGACTTATGGTTCTCCGACCAAATCGAAAGTTGGAAAATGGTTCTCCAGCAACACTAATGCAATATCGCTCGTTGAAGCAATATTTATATTTATACTCTTGTGAAATATTGATCATACATTAAACAAATAATGTTGCAGAAACTCTGATAAGCTACTCTGTAGCTGATGCAAAATTAAAGACATTGTAAAGTTCTTGAGGCCCCTATAGAAGAAGAGAGTATAGACAGGTCCTAAACAATATTTGTCATTTAATGTGAATATTTTGTTTAATTTATGACAGACAGAAAAGTGTACCAAAGCTATGACGTCACCAATTTGAAGACTTCAATTAGATCTCCTCTTAGCCTTCTATATCTAAGTGAAAACATTGACCTAACATGTACAGCAATTAAGGTCGCAGGGACCCATGTTTAGATCGTGCTGCTCACATTCGCTCGCTGCGCTGCAGAACCTACCAGGGGCTGTCGCGCCCCTGGACCCCCAGACCATCTCATAGACAGCATGGGTGGAGCTTTTCAGAGCAAGTTGGTGGGGCAAAATATCATATTGGATGGTTGCTTTGCATGGCTGAGGTGAAAAATTGAACAGTTTAACACTAGGAAACCTTCAAATCTGAAAAAGGTGGTGGGGCAGAACATAAAAATGGTGGGGCCAAAATCAAAGTTGATGGGGCAGTCGCCGCACTAACTTTGGGGGGGG
Source organism: Chirona hameri (assembly GCA_036785665.1). Lineage (NCBI taxonomy): Eukaryota > Metazoa > Arthropoda > Thecostraca > Balanomorpha > Balanidae > Chirona > Chirona hameri. The sequence continues at coordinate 1,923 of JAXIVJ010019324.1, read as the reverse complement.
GGTGAATTACTGAACCGAACGTCAAATACAAACATATTTTAATTTAATCAGACTTTTACAGGTAGGGTAGACACCATTAACACCAGACACATCCTAATGCCATACCTTTGGTGATGCCATGCTATTGGTGATGAAGTCGATACTGACACACTACATCACCAATAACATGAAAAGTATGCTGTTAGGGCGTGTCTGGGGTTACAGTTGTTTACCCTGTTTCTCCCTTCAAGCTGACAACTCTTTGCCTGGGATGACTTTCAAACACCAACTTTCAGACACCAACACACCACCAATAACATGAAATAACAGGGGGTGAATTACTGAACCAAAGGTCAAATACAAGCAGTTTTTAATTTAATCAGACGTTGTACAGGTAGGGTACACAACATTAACACCGGACACATCCTAATGCCATACTTTTCATGCTATTGGTGATGAAGTCGATACTGACACACTACATCACCAATAGCATGAACAGTATGTTGTTAAGGCGTGTCCGGGGTTACATCTTGGGCCTGTATTTATGAGCAACGATTACATAGCCAAGTGAAGGACTTTGTATTGGTGCTGGAGTTACGGAGTCCAATGAAATAAACTAGCAATACGGTTAGTAATTTCACTACAAACCTAGTCCAATATCTCTCAGAAAAAGTACATACAAAGCTGAAACTTCCGCAAACCAATGATGAAATGCAATGGCACATAATGCCACAATGGCCGACGACTGGCTCCGTTTGGAAGCTGTCCGCAGTCAGCTGACCCCTGCGCTGTAGGCCGCAGTCAGCTGACCCCTGCGCTGTAGGCCGCAGTCAGCTGACTCCTGCGCTGTAGGCCGCAGTCAGCTGACCCCTGCGCTGTAGGCCGCAGTCAGCTGACCCCTGCGCTGTAGGCCGCAGTCAGCTGACCCCTGCGCTGTAGGCAGCGATCCGTCACTGCTGAGTGTCATCAGGGTCGTGCTGATAGCGGCTATCTGGACCGGCCGGGAGGGCACGGCCGGCCGTCAGCGAGCCGGCCTAGCCTCGCCACTCAAATCCGACCCACCGCTCACCACTCTATCTGACGGCCGCTCCCAGCCCGGGCAGTGCAGCGGCGAGACAGTGGCCCCTCACCGGCGGACTGTGACACAGGCGGACGGTGGCCTCTCACCGGCAGACTGTGACACAGGCGGACAGTGACCTGTCACAGGCGGACGGTGACCTGTCACAGGCGGACTGTGACACAGGCGGACGGTGACCTGTCACAGGCGGACTGTGACACAGGCGGACGGTGACCTGTCACAGGTGGACGGTGGCACGGGCGGACGGTGACCTGGCACAGGCGGACGGTGACCTGTCACAGGCGGACGGTGGCCTGTCACAGGCGGACTGTGGCACAGGCGGACGGTGACCTGTCACAGGCGGACTGTGACACAGGCGGACGGTGACCTGTCACAGGCCGACTTTGGGCACAGGCGGACAGTGACCTGACACAGGCGGACGGTGACCTGTCACAGGCGGACGGTGGCACGGGCGGACGGTGACCTGGCACAGGCGGACGGTGACCTGTCACAGGCGGACGGTGGCACGGGCGGACGGTGACCTGGCACAGGCGGACGGTGACCTGTCACAGGCGGACGGTGGCCTGTCACAGGCGGACTGTGGCACAGGCGGACGGTGACCTGTCACAGGCGGACTGTGACACAGGCGGACGGTGACCTGTCACAGGCCGACTTTGGGCACAGGCGGATAGTGACCTGTGGTTGTTACAAGGAGGCGGTGTGTCGCCAGCTCTCAGAGGCCAGTGTCTGTATGTGGCCAGCTGGGATTGACACTCACAATGACAGGCTGGTTTGTGACCAGCAGTGACGAGCAGTGACGCAGCAGTGACTGTGACGAGCTGTGACCAGCAGTGACGAGCTGTGATCGGCATCTGCAGTAACAGGCT
>JAXIVJ010019323.1:0-15000 GCA_036785665.1 Chirona hameri | reverse complement strand
ACTTCGGTAACGTGATCCTGCCGCGCCCCGTCTCCGACTACCCGCGGCCGCAGCGGCTCGGCAGGATGGTCACCCTCGAGCACGACGTAGCCTCGGGCGATGTGGTGGCCGTGGACGCACAGACGCTGCTCGTGCCGGACTTCACTTACGACGGCGAGGGCCCAGGTGAGTGGGCCGCCCGGCGTCACCGCCGCCGCTTCTGACTTGATCACCAGCCCATGGACACTGCGTGACCCGACCTGACCCGACCTGACCGAGACCAGAGTCAGACCGGGACCTGACCAGGACCAGACCAGGACCCGACCTGACCGAGACCAGAGTCAGACCGGGACCTGACCAGGACCAGGCCAGGACCAGACCGGCACCAGACTGGGACCAGACCGGGACCATGCCAGGACCAGACCGGGACCAGGCCAGGACCAGGCCGGGACCAGGCCAGGACCAGACCGGGACCAGACCGGGACCAGGCCAGGACCAGGCCAGGACCAGACCGGCACCAGACCGGCACCAGACCGGCACCAGACCGGGACCAGACCGGGACGTCGTCGCTCAGCGGTTACTGGACTGAGTGAGCGGAGGAGGGAGACTGTCGCTGAGGTTTCTGACGCTCACATCATACCGACAGCCATTCGCGCGTGATGGAGCAACAGTGAGCTGTGCCGCTCGCGCCACCTGCGCGTGGGATCTCAAGAGTCGTGCCAGCTTTCATGCGCGGGCAGGCGCTGCTCGTTCTGACAATTTATGGAAATTTACAGTTCGTTTGGTTTTACAGAATTTGTTATACACGTTAACGTTTGATTACTCTTATAGTGGTGTGGGGTAGTTCACAGAGACGGAATATTGGCAGCTTCTGCAGGTGACGGCGCAGCTTCTGCAGGTGACGGCATGGGGCTTATGATACAAATATTCCTCCTGCTCTATCTAATTTTGTAGCTTTACTTGAATACATATATTTTAAATAAACTACAGCCTTTTCCACTCTGACGCTTGACTGAAGTGCTTTCTTCTGAATAGACAGACACTCGACTCTTCACTCTACTCTGATTACAGACGTCTTAACTCGCCTGTCTCAGCCCTTCACGCATGCACAATGCACATCCCGATATTGCTCGCGACTCTTGACGTCAACAACTGCCACAGAGTCACTGATCATTGCACGTCCAAGCCCCTTTTCACGGACGTGACTCACTCTGTGCTCCCCTGCACGCCTTGTCAGACGCTGGCCCGCGTCACACCTGGCCCGTGTCACGCTGGCCCGCGTCACACCTGGCCCATGTCACGCTGACCCGTGTCACACCTGGCCCGTGTCACGCTGACCCGTGTCACACCTGGCCCGTGTCACGCTGGCCCGCGTCACACCTGGCCCGTGTCACGCTGGCCCGCGTCACACCTGGCCCGTGTCACGCTGACCCGTGTCACACCTGGACCGTGTCACGCTGGTCCGTGTCACACCTGGCCCGTGTCACGCTGGCCCTTGTCACACCTAGCCCCGCTCCGACCGGCCGCACGAGCGGAGACGGCAACGCCCGCACCTCCACCTAACACGGGCGACTGCAGTGGTGCGTGAGACGGCAACACTAACTCCCTTGACCGGCGCTGTTACGCGTGACGCACGGACGCTGTAGCGACGGACACAGACGACGGACACAGACACAGCGACGGACACAGACAGCGACGGACACAGACGACGGACACAGACACAGCGACGGACACAGACAGCGACGGACACAGACGACGGACACAGACACAGCGACGGACACAGACAGCGACGGACACAGACGACGGACACAGACACAGCGACGGACACAGACAGCGACGGACACAGACGACGGACACAGACACAGCGACGGACACAGACAGCGACGGACACAGACGACGGACACGGACACAGACGACGGACACAGACACAGCGACGGACACAGACAGCGACGGACACAGACGACGGACACAGACACAGCGACGGACACAGACAGCGACAGACACAGACGACGGACACAGACACAGCGACGGACACAGACAGCGACGGACACAGACGACGGACACAGACACAGCGACGGACACAGACAGCGACGGACACAGACAGCGACGGACACAGACGACGGACACAGACACAGCGACGGACACAGACAGCGACGGACACAGACGACGGACACAGACACAGCGACGGACACAGACAGCGACGGACACAGACGACGGACACAGACACAGCGACGGACACAGACAGCGACGGACACAGACGACGGACACAGACACAGCGACGGACACAGACAGCGACGGACACAGACGACGGACACAGACACAGCGACGGACACAGACAGCGACGGACACAGACGACGGACACAGACACAGCGACGGACACAGACAGCGACGGACACAGACGACGGACACAGACACAGCGACGGACACAGACAGCGACGGACACAGACGACGGACACAGACACAGACGGCCGCTAACCGGAGCGGAAAGGCGCGCCCCTATCGGCCTGTATCTGGAGCAGCTGCACTGGCTTCTCCGTCACACGTCGCACGCACGGCCGGCTCCAGGTATATACGTCACCGCGCCGCCGCCTTCCTTCACCTTAACCTGGTAGTGCAACCGGCCATTTGCCGTTAACGGGCGGCTCGCGTGAGAGCCGATAATGATCTACAGCGACATTCACACTTGATCTGTATGTAGAGCAGCCGATCGGGATCAGCGTTGTGGGAAGTGGGAGCGGTCAGCGCGGCGGTGCTTGGGACATTTGTAAGCGTCTGTACTGGCTGTGATTACTGTCCTTGTCACGCAACAACGCCACCCCGACCTTGCTCATAGAGATATTGCGTGAGCGAGTGATGTCAGCTGCGTTGACGGATAGTCATCCAAATGTCTTCAATATCTTTCCATCAGCACTTCCAACCGATATTTGACGGCGATGACGCTCTATTTTCCCGGTAGACGCGCACTTCTGGGCCGGTAAGGGTCGGGCCCCGTCTAGCACCGGCTCCATCGTCCCTGACGAAAACGGCGGCCAGAAGCCGCTCAAGAAGTACAACCGTAAGACGGTGGTGCTGACGCTGCCCGGCGACAAAACCGTGTTCGACATCGACTACCTGAGCATCTGGTGCCGCCAGTACAAGGCTGACTTCGGTCACCTGATGATCAACCGGCGCAGCCTGAACGTGCCTCCCAGCCTGAAGATGCTGGGTGTGCAGCCGCAGGTGAGGGGACGAGGAAGGTACATGCTTATTATGCAATGGGTACATGGAGACACGCATACAACACAAGACGGACAAAATGTAAAAAATGTATAACATAATTGAACCAAAATTATTCATTTGTGACGCAAAGAATGATTTACAATATCAGTAACGTTACGATAAGCACATGAGTCTGATATTAAATGGTACAGTTTTGAGGGAAAGGTAGTTTTCGCTACTTTTCCACGATATCTTATTAGCGCCGCATGAAAAGCTTCAGAACACAAATCACAGTACAAACTGCAGATCGAAAGGCATTTTGATGAGTTCATTATGACGTATCTGCCTGTCATTTTACGTGCCTAGAATGCAATAAGCAGTTGACTACTACGGTATTGTTTAATGGTAGCTGCATTATTAATGTTACATGCAGTATTGTCAGTGACCGTCAGTGACCGTCTCTCCCGGCCGACCTTGTCAGTGACCCATATTTGTTCGGGATCTGGCCGTCATTGCGACAGGAGCAATCCATCTGACGTTAATTTGTCGGCTCACGGGTCACCTACGTGCCGCCGCCGCCCCGACACTCATTTCTGCACGTATAACAGTTCACAAACACGAGCTCCTCCATTTTGCTGCCTCAGCGGCCGGCTCCGCCAACCGGTGAGCTGACAAGTGACGAGTGTTGCCGTCCACTCCGGGGGGCTCGGCAGAGAGCTGCCACTCATGGTGGCCATTACGGCGGTCTGGTTTCATCACAGCGGCCCGTTCTGGGCGCGCGTGGGGGCCCGCAATACAAACAGCCGCTCCAATTGGCACCCATTCCATTACGGCGGCTGACCGCGCCGCGCGGCAGAGGCAGGGAGACAACAGACGTCGCCCGGGTCGGCCGGGCCGGCCGGGCCGGGCGGGGTTGGGTCAGGCTCCGAGCAGAAGCAGGGCCCCGAGACACGCTTTACGTCACACCGTCTCTCCCGGCCGACCTTGGCGGCGGGCGATCCAGGACTGAGGTCAAACACCGACACATGACACAGCCCCGACCTAAATACACGGCTGACCGCCGGCCACGAGCCACCGGCCAGCAATATAACCAATAACCAATCAGCCGGCGGCCTGTAAAACAGCGCCGGTGGGGGAGTGGCCTCCCCGCTCCGCCGCCTCTGACCTGATGAATCGCTGCGCCGCACCGCCAGTGGTGGCCACTGCGCCGGAGGCAAGGCACGGTGGATGGTGGCTGGCTTTGTGTGACGTGCGAGGATCATGCGACCCCGCTATAGGCACGTCCACCTTGGCACCGTTTGAAGGCACATTTGGAGACAAACAATTTACAACTTTGTTGAAATAGCCTAAATCTTTTAATTCATGCCACAGTAACGGACAATAAGTCCACCTAAGGAGTTACCGAATATAGTCATCATATACTAGCGATGAAGTACCTTATTGATCAGTATCATTGACTTAAAATTTCCCTTGTAATTTTCTATGAATTGTTATTCCACACTCTCAACGCTTCAGTCTTCAACAGTTACACGGGAGGACATAACATGTTCGGCATCTACTCTCTGTCTATCTGTATATTGCTACTTCTCGCTAGTGTTTGGCCTTGTTTGGACCATCGTCACTAGTCAGTATCGATACGGTCGTCCATGTCGGATCAACTGACCCTGCAGCCGACCTGCATGAAGCGTCCACTAATTGGTGATTGACGTCGCTCACCGCAGTCGACATCATCGACCCCTTCTGTGTGCTGTACATCAGCTCTCTTATCTGCTGTACATCAGCTCTCTTATCTGTTGTACATCAGCTCTCTTATCTGCTGTACATCAGCTCTCTTATCTGCTGTACATCAGCTCTCTTATCTGCTGTACATCAGCTCTCTTATCTGCTGTACATCAGCTCTCTTATCTGTTGTACATCAGCTCTCTTATCTGCTGTACATCAGTTATCTTATCTGCCTCTGTACTCTTTGTGACGACTGGTCGGCTTCTAACGACGCTTCTTGTATCTCGTGTCTGCTTCTGCTTCGCTGTGTCTGCTTCGCTGTTTCTCAATCTTCTTCATTCACTAAGTCTACCTTTTCCTGTTGCAGCGCGGAGGTTTCGGCCGTGCCCCGGCCCTGGCTGCTTCCCCCGTTAGACCGTATACACAGGCTGCACAGCCCGCCAGCCGCCCCTTCCCCCGCTACCAGCCCCAGCCGCAGCCGCAGTACGTTCCTCAGCCCCAGCCCCAGTACGCTCCTGAGCCTCAGTATGTTTCCGAGCCTCAGTACGCTCCCCAGCCCCAGTACGCCCCTCAGCCCCAATACGCTCCTGAGCCGCCTCAGTACGCTCCTGAGCCGCCTCAATATGCTCCCGAGCCCCAGTACGCCCCGGAGCCTCAGTACGCCCCTGCACCCGGCCATGCCGCCTCCCCATTCACGGCCTTTTCCTCGCGGGCCCCTGCGACCCCGCGTTACCCGACCTCTCGGCCGGCGGCGGCGAGCTCAGGCCGCGCCGCCAGCTCGGGAAGCTACAGCAGCTTCTCCCTGGGAGGCAGCAGCGGCGTCAGCTTCCGCTACGACTACGGCGGCGACCGCAACTAAAGCCGATGGAGCCGGCTCCGGGCCGACGGAGCGGGCTCGGCGGGCGCGTACCTGACCTTCCTCGCCCAGAGGAGTCGCAAAACAGCGTCTGACTGGCGTGTCAGACTGGAGAGGGATCTCCGGTTCCGGCCGCGGGTTATCCAGTACGCCAGTGTGCGTGTCTGTCTGTCTGCCTGTCTATCAAGGGGCGGAGAGTGTAGGAGTGCGGAGGGCGAGCGATGAGTGACGCAAACTTGTTGTGGCTATGCGGAGTGGAATGCTGTATGTGGACATGGTGTGCTCTTCTTCTCTTCTATCTTTCGTATTTAAATGCTATTTATTTTGTGCCGCTTATGATGAACACTCAACCCTTGCAGGAAGGAGAGCAGATTTTGTAGTGCGCGCTATCGCAGTTTTTACGTTGTCAGTGTAGCGTCATTATTTAAGCCTCATGGTCGACTAACGTATTTATATAACCTTATTGATATTGAGGAGACGATTTGTATGCTTGGAACCGTGTTATAAAGACAAGTGAGCAACAGAGCTGTCAATGTTAGCAACAGCTAAAGGCATGACCTGGTGTGAGATCAATGAAGTCTTGCTCGGTACAGAATACACGGCTATGCTGGAGGTCGGTTTTAAGTGTGTGACAATGCCGTGTACTTCACTCACTATCTGCATGCTCTTGAACCGTTCTGTCTTCCGCAATCGCTCCAACGCTTTTTCTCGCTCTTAGTGGAGGCCACATATCCTTCTTTCACACGCCGACACACATGACCTGATCTGTGAACCAATGATACACACATATATCCCTGGGAATGATGAATGATGTATATGCCTGGGAATGAGACACGTTGGCAACAGAGCACGCCACATATGACCTCCGACATCCGACCTCAGACCTCCGACATCCGACATCCGACCTCCGACATCCGACATCCGACATCCGACATCCGACATCCGACATCCGACATCCGACATCCGACATCCGACATCCGACATCCGACATCCGACATCCGACCTCCGACCTCCGACCTCCGACCTCCGACCTCCGACCTCCGACCTCCGACCTCCGACCTCCGACCTCCGACCTCCGACCTCCGACCTCCGACCTCCGACCTCCGACCTCCGACCTCCGACCTCCGACATCCGACCTCCGACCAATCATTGGTGTGCCCAGAAATGTCACGACGTGCACCAAAAGCGTTTGTCGACAGTACCTCCCTTCTACAACTACATATAACTAAAAATTCACGGAAAGACATAATGTGGAGTTATAGTTTTAATTAATTATTCAACTGGACTTTCTCCACAAGAGTTAAGTCGTTTGGACTCGGAGCTTTTGATATGTATTAATTTAACGCAATTCTTACGAACGATCGCTGACGAAGATATGTAAATAAATATCGAAAGCTCCGAGTCCGAACGACTTAACTCTTGTGGAGAAAGTCCAGTTTAATAATTAATTACATATAACTACATAAACTATACCTTTTAGATGGATCCTACGGTCTTCGCTGTGCGTTTGAGAAAAAAAATGGAGAAATGTATAATAATCATGACAACTAGGCACTGGCAACCACTGACGTAACACCACTGACGTAACACTACTGACGTAACACCACTGACGTAACACCACTGACGTAACACCACTGACGTAACACCACTGACGTAACACCACTGACGTAACACCACTGACGTAACACCACTGATGTAACACCACTGATGTAACACCACTGACGTAACACCACTGACGTAACACCACTGACGTAACACCACTGACGTAACACCACTGACGTAACACCACTGACGTAACACCACTGACGTAACATCACTGATGTAACACCACTGACGTAACACCACTGACGTAACACCACTGACGTAACACCACTGACGTAACACCACTGACGTAACACCACTGACGTAACACCACTGACGTAACGCCACTGACGTATAATTTTTCCTGGCTAGATTCATCTTCAATTCTTCATTGTCACATCCTTTTTGGCCCAACAATTCATCATTCCTGACAAACCTGATTTGTTGTATCGAAAAAGTGATTGAACCTAACAAATATATTATTTCGCTTGAAAGCTCTTAGAGAACGACATCAATAATTATGATGGTAATATTGTTTCTGGTTAGTAACCTCTTCTTCTCGTCGCTTGCACTAAACAAGCCCGGATATCTCGCTTGTAAACAATGATGCAATTCTAAGAAACTATCCACAATCAAACTTCTGCATTGCCACCAATACCTATCTAGCGTAATTCAAACCGGTTGTCTTCAGTAACATAGGGAATCCCACACTGCCTAATAAACACTTCTTACTCTGAGCTCAAATTGAACGAGACCAATTGAACTCTCACCACGGAGACATGACGTAAGACAGTCGCAGGAATACATGAGCAGACCCCTGAGCATTTTAAATGCATACTGCTCGCCTGGGCTTTGTGTCTGCACTGTTCTGCGGCCAACTGTTGCAGCGGGTTGCGACTTTCGCCGCCGGTGGCGCTCTGTTAGCCATGGATCTGTGCCGGCCCCAGGAACCCGGCACAGGAGCCACTGTCGGTCAGACGTGCACAGGAGCGCCGCTCCCCTGCACTCGGGCTAGCTGGCGGCGGTTAACGTCCGCTCTAATGGGCGCCGACGCTCAGAACACCGCTGTGCAGACAGCGCCTTTCTCTCCCTCTCTCCTCACCTCTGAGGAAACCAAACAAACATGTCACCGCTCGTGACGAGCATGACGTGCAGTATCACCGGTCATGTGCTTAGTTCCCTCAGAAAAAAACACACAATTGATTAGTGATGATGATGATTGGGGTTTTATGGCGCCCCAACTGCCTGGTTATGTGGCGCCCATCACAATTGATTAATACATTATTTAATTCTCCAATCATAAATTCCAAATTGTCAGTGACACCCAAATTTAGATTAGCTAGAACGACAATATACGAAGTCCTTTACTGTCAATGGACTATAGAAGTGACTAGATAGCAAATACATACCAAATTTCTTCTAAATTACTTATTCTTCAAATTTCTTCAAAATTACTTCTTCATAATTCCAATTCAAGTATATTTAATAAGGAAGTTTGGAAAACGCAACAAATTGTTCCTTGTAAATATCAAATTCGCGAACAAATCCAATAGTCTGTCGAAGTGGACACGCGATGTAAAGACTGCACGAGAACGTGCGATGCAGAAACGTGTAGGGATAAATGGGTAGTTTGGAAAAGGGGGTCAAGAAACCAGCCGAAGCCGAAGAAGCCAGCCGGACCGTCTAACCAGCTGTGGATCGTCACCGTTTGTCTCGTAAAAGCGACCCTTGTCCATTCATTATAGCAACCAGTGGTGGAATTGTATCAAGTCGGTTGGGGGTCCCAACGGCCAATATGCTCTAGTGTAGATCTAAATATCGAATACAATATCACTCTGACTCCCGCTAAAATTATCAACTCAAATAGACTCAGATTGCGAGTCCGACGCCGCAGGCCTGCCTCCAACCGACCAATGTCTCTCTCAGGAGAATGATTAACACGCGCCCTGGAGGGGGGGGGGGGGCGAAATCCGCCCACCCCTCCGGTTTTTCGAGGATAGCGCAAAAACGGCGGCGCGCAGCGCCACCGTTTTTTGTATACCTGTTTAGAAATGAACTTCCCGCATTATGTAAAATTCTTGGCCTCAGGTCATCTCAGGTCAGGTCACCAGACTAGGTCACGCGATGACCTCAACTCCAAAACGTTTGCAGTAGTACCACAGCCACAGTTTTACGCCGATCGGTTTCAATCTTGCAGGACTTCATAAGGTCATAGATACCAACAATTTGTTAATCTCGGATTTCTAATATCGGTGACTTAAGGTCAGGTCAATTTTGTGACCGCCAACACGGTTTTATCAATAACTATCGACATAATGAAGATAGAGAAGAGAAAACGGTACCAATATGTTTGTCTCGTCAATATGCAACATGACTAACTTGGGTCACCGCTTGACCTTGACCTGAGGTCAAATTTATCAGTTGACCGAACCCGGCCACCATGCATATGATTCGAAGCGCCTTGACAAAACACACGCGATAACGTAAACATTATTGCTTTATCTTCATTAGGTAAAAGGTTATTTGGGGAAAACAGTTTTGAAAACAAAATCACCTTTTTGACATTCGGTGACCTCTGGAGCCTAAACTATTGACCTGAGCTCAAATCTGAGGACACCTATGTCGATTGCATTTTTAAATGACTTTCGATTGCGTTTTTCCGTTTGCTGCTAACTATCATAGTTCCCGAGATATTTTGGAGTGTTCGAACCGAAGTCTTGAAAACTTGAAAATCTGACCCTTGATGACCTCTGGTGACCTCAATATTGACCTGAAAAAAACGAAATACTTTCGAAAGAGCTTGTCTCGAGCTATCTAACGTCATTTCCCGCATGTCGCTACATTGCGTGGTTTTCGAGATCATAGGGGGGGGGGGGGCGAAATCCGCCCCCCCCCCTCCAGGGCGTGTAATTATCAGAGGCCCTCCAGGGCGCGTGTTAAGGGCCCTCTCAGACTGACACAGGGCCCTCAGAGGCCTGACAATAGCCCTCTTAAACATGCATAGGGCCCTCTCAGATATTGCAAAGACCCTCTCAGAATTGAATAGGACCCTCTCTCAGGCCTCATGAATACCCTTTCAGTCTCAGATCGACATAGAGCCTTTTCAGGCCTGGCAAGGGCCCTCTCAGACCGGGCGATTGCCCACTCAGGTTGAACGATGATACTCTCAAAGAAGCTGATGGTCCTCACTTACGGACCTAACGTACTCTTGGGCCAGAAAAGCGCCCTCTTCAAAGATGGAGGATTCTCTCAAACTGGCAAACGGTCTTCCCAAACGTATATTGGACCCTCTCAGGCCTGGTAAAAGTCCTTTCAGAACGATAAAGAACATAAAGCTCAAAGCACTGGAAAATACCGTATCAGTTCAGCCGAAGGCCCTCTCAGACTGCCCCAGGGTTCTTTCAGGCCTAGACTATTGCCCACTCCGGCCAGCCTGGGGCCCGCTAAGGTTCGGCAAGGGCCCTGCAAAGCCTGGAAATTTCCTCTCAGACATCTGAGGGCTCCTCAATCTGACCGAAGGCCCCTCAGGTCGTCCAAAGACCCGTCAAGCCGACCGAGGTCACTCAAGTCGACTGAGGGCTCCCTCAGGCCGATCCGAGTTCTTCTTCAGGTCGAGCAAGAGTCCCCTCGAGCTGATAGAGGGACCCTCAGGCCGACATAGGTCCCCCTCAGGCTGACCGAGAGCCCTAAGGCTAAACAAGGGCCCATCAGACCGTTCAAGGGTCCCACAAGACAACCGAGGACCCCCTCAGGCCCACAGAGTTCTCATTCAGGCCAACCGAACGTACTAAGACCAAACAAGGGCCCTCAAGTCGACTGAGGGCTAGTTCAAATTCAAAATCGTAGAAAGAAGAGAAACATGTTTACATGTTTTTCCGAGTTCGAAGATTTCCACTGGGCCGTCGCTCGGAAAGTGGGAGGAGCTTGTGTGTGTGTGTGTGTGTGTGTGTGTGTGTGTGTGTGTGTGTGTGTGTGTGTGTGTGTGTGTGTGTGTGTGTGTGTGTGTGTGTGTGTGTGTGTGTGTGTGTGTGTGTGTGTGTGTGTGTGTGTGTGTGTGTGTGTGTGTGTGTGTGTGTGTGTGTGTGTGTGTGTGTGTGTGTGTGTGTGTGTGTGTGTGTGTGTGTGTGTGTGTGTGTGTGTGTGTGTGTGTGTGTGTGTGTGTGTGTGTGTGTGTGTGTGTGTGTGTGTGTGTGTGTGTGTGTGTGTGTGTGTGTGTGTGTGTGTGTGTGTGTGTGTGTGTGTGTGTGTGTGTGTGTGTGTGTGTGTGTGTGTGTGTGTGTGTGTGTGTGTGTGTGTGTGTGTGTGTGTGTGTGTGTGTGTGTGTGTGTGTGTGTGTGTGTGTGTGTGTGTGTGTGTGTGTGTGTGTGTGTGTGTGTGTGTGTGTGTGTGTGTGTGTGTGTGTGTGTGTGTGTGTGTGTGTGTGTGTGTGTGTGTGTGTGTGTGTGTGTGTGTGTGTGTGTGTGTGTGTGTGTGTGTGTGTGTGTGTGTGTGTGTGTGTGTGTGTGTGTGTGTGTGTGTGTGTGTGGTGTGTGTGTGTGTGTGTGTGTGTGTGTGTGTGTGTGTGTGTGTGTGTGTGTGTGTGTGTGTGTGTGTGTGTGTGTGTGTGTGTGTGTGTGTGTGTGTGTGTGTGTGTGTGTGTGTGTGTGTGTGTGTGTGTGTGTGTGTGTGTGTGTGTGTGTGTGTGTGTGTGTGTGTGTGTGTGTGTGTGTGTGTGTGTGTGTGTGTGTGTGTGTGTGTGTGTGTGTGTGTGTGTGTGTGTGTGTGTGTGTGTGTGTGTGTGTGTGTGTGTGTGTGTGTGTGTGTGTGTGTGTGTGTGTGTGTGGTGTGTGTGTGTGTGTGTGTGTGTGTGTGTGTGTGTGTGTGTGTGTGTGTGTGTGTGTGTGTGTGTGTGTGTGTGTGTGTGTGTGTGTGTGTGTGTGTGTGTGTGTGTGTGTGTGTGTGTGTGTGTGTGGTGTGTGTGTGTGTGTGTGTGTGTGTGTGTGTGTGTGTGTGTGTGTGTGGTGTGTGTGGTGTGTGTGTGTGTGTGTGTGTGTGTGTGTGTGTGTGTGTGTGTGTGTGTGTGTGTGTGTGTGTGTGTGTGTGTGTGTGTGTGTGTGTGTGTGTGTGTGTGTGTGTGTGTGTGTGTGTGTGTGTGTGTGTGTGTGGTGTGTGTGTGTGTGTGTGTGTGTGTGTGTGTGTGTGTGTGTGTGTGTGTGTGTGTGTGTGTGTGTGTGTGTGTGTGTGTGTGTGTGTGTGTGTGTGTGTGTGTGTGTGTGTGTGTGTGTGTGTGTGTGTGTGTGTGTGTGTGTGTGTGTGTGTGTGTGTGTGTGTGTGTGTGTGTGTGTGTGTGTGTGTGTGTGTGTGTGTGTGTGTGTGTGTGTGTGGGGGGGGGGGGGGGGGTGCGTGCGTGCGTGCGTGCGTGCGTGCGTGCGTGCGTGCGTGTGTGTGTGTGTGTGTGTGTGTGTGTGTGTGTGTGTGTGTGTGTGTGTGTGTGTGTGTGTGTGTGTGTGTGTGTGTGTGTGTGTGTGTGTGTGTGTGTGTGTGTGTGTCCAACGGAGCATATTAGCACACACACACACACACACACACACACACACACACACACACACACACACACACACACACACACACACACACACACACACACACTCGCAAACAAGCTCCTCTCACTTTCCGAGCGACGGTCCGGTGGAAATGTTGGAACTCTGAAAAACATGTAAACATGTTTCTCATCTTTCTGTCCGCCCGCCCCGCCCTGTAGCTCAGTGGGAGAGCGCTGGACTTCTGACCTATCCCGGTAGTGGCAGCCCGGGTTCGAGTCGCTTCAGCGCTCGCTATTTTCTCCTGACTGGGATGGCCTGCGGCCAGTGGCAGCGGTCGCATTAAAGGTCAGGTGACGTCAGTGAGCGGGGCGGACCGTGTCCAGGTATGTCGGACACGTACAACTTTCGTCTCTAAATTCTGCCGGCCAACAGGAATTGCGCGATCGGGTGGTGAGGTCAGGACCTGCGCAACAAGCTATGCTTAGCGTGGGTCCTGACCTCGGAAATCCATCCATACAAGACATTCGGACCAAATTTATCAAATTTAAAAAAAAAATCTACGATTTTGAATTACGATTTTGACCCCAAGGCAAAATGCCCTGATCGCATTGCCGGCCTCTAGTCAAGCCGACCAAGAGCTCCCTCGGGAAGGCCCCCGCATGCCGATCAAGGGTCTCCTTAAACTAACCGAGGGCATTTCAGGACGAAATAGGGCCTCCTCTATTCGACAAAGGCCCCTCAGACCGACCGAGGGCCCCTCAGGTCGATAGAGGGTCCTCAGGCCGAACAAGAGCTCCGCAGGTCGACCGGGGGCCCCCTCAGCAGACCGGGGCCCCCTCAGCAGACCGGGGCCCCTCAGCAGACCGGGGGCCCCTCAGCAGACCGGGGCCCCTCAGCAGTGTCGGATCCAGCGAGGCCTATAGACGATCGTAGTAACGGGAAACCAATTTTACTCCGATTCGCACAAAGTGCAGGCAAAGACCAATTCTGGTCTTAATGCCCAATGCGGCCCTTAAAGAGCACATAGAAGCATTCAGATACCCATTCTGACCAAGGGAGGACCAACCTGACCTTCAGAGGGCCAACGTCGCCTTCAGAGGGCAGGGGCCATTCTGACCTCCAGAGGGCCCCTCCAGCCTCCCATGGGACCGCTCTGACCTGCAGAGGGCCAACTCTCTTCCCCAAAGGGACCCACTCTAGCCTCCAGAGGGCCCACTCTGACGTAAATACATAGGGTCCACTCTACCTCAGAAGGGTCCTTTTAGCTTCCAGAGGGCCCCTCTGCCCCCTTCCCCCCAGAAGGCCCATCTGCCTTCAGAGGGCCTATTCAGGACTCCAGAGAGCTCTCTGTCTTACAGAGGGCCCACTCTCGCCTCCAGAGGGCTCAATCTGACATCCAGGGGGCCCACCCTGTCCTCTAGAGGGCCAATTCTGATTTAATGAGGGCGAATTATGGTTTGCATAAACCCATTTTGGCATGTGAAAGGCGCGTTTTAAATTAAGAGGGTCCATTCTGGCCTAGATTTACCTTCAAGGTGGAAAGGGCCCTCCACAACTTGAGGGGCCCAATAAAGCCCAAATGTGGCCCACTTTGCTACGTGGCGGCCCCTTGACTGAATCCTGGATCCGCCATTGTCTCTCATGCTAGCCAAGGGCCCCTCAAGCCGACCGAGTTCCTCTCAGGGCGACAGAGGGACACCTCTCAGACCGAACGAGTTACCCTCCAGCCGACCGAGAGCCCCTCAGGCCGACCGAGTCCCCTTCAGGTCAAGCTGGGGCCCATCAGACCGACCGTGGGCCCCTCAACCCGACCTCGATTACCCTCCAGGAGCGAGTTATGGGCCCCCCAGCCCCTGGCTACGATTGCCTGATGCCCTCTTGATGGGCCGATGCCCTCGATGCCACTCCGTATCAAACTGTTTCTTTTAGCACATAGGATGTTGCAATACCAGGAAGCCAAAGAGGCTGCAGTTACTATCGACTCAATTCTAGAGCTATAAATAATACTACATATTTACTACTAGATTCCACTTAGCACCATTTGAATATAACGTCGCGATGACTAAATGTTCATAATCGCCCCCCCCCCCCGCTATTCGCTAATTCGGACGCTTGAACCTTGTATCGCCGGACTTGTTCATA